>JAXCMG010000123.1:1062745-1085820 GCA_034642415.1 Podarcis siculus | reverse complement strand
GAAAGAAAGAAAGAAAGAAAGAAAGAAAGAAAGAAAGAAAGAAAGAATACAGGAAGCCACCTTATACTAAATCAGGCCACTGGTGACTATAACTCAGTTTCTCTACATGAATTGGAAGATGGGACTTTCTACATGCAAAGCTTGTACTCTATCACTAACCAACTACTAGTGTTGGGGGAGGAATGTGGTTTTGTTTGCATTTTATTGCAAAACTGCCTAATTTGCATTTCTCAAAGCAATATGCAAACCAAAATAAAGGTTTCCTTCAAAAGTCACACTTCTCCAAATTTTGCAATGCAGTTCTCCAACCAAATAATATGCAGGAAAATGTATATATTAGGGGCAAAGGTTCATGAAAATGCATGTAAGTAAAAATTACACACAGAAATGCATTAATGTAGGGGAAATTGATAGTAAAAATCAGTCAAAACTACATGCAAATATGTGTATATATGCAAATTAGAAGAACTTTGCACAACAATGATTAATTTTCATGAGGATTATTCATTTTTAAAAATCTCAAACTGCTGCAGAAACATGGAAAAGTGAATTTAAGATTGGGGGGAAATGAGAAACGGGGAGAAACAAAATTGACAGATTCATCCATTCCTCATTACTGGCCTTCCACAAAGGTTATTTCAATAACCCATTTTATAAATTTGCATAGTCTGATCCTCTTTAACTTTGGGGTTGTAGATGGTTTTTGTCACTTGTCATATTTATGTTGCTGTCGGTTTTATGGCTTTATGTTTTATTTTGCATTTTTCATTTAAAAAATAAAAATCTATAACCTTGCAGGGGACCAAGCTTGTATGAATTCTGTAGTAAGATACTGGAGATAACCTTTTTTTTTTTCATTTAAGACATGTCCCCTACCTATTTAAGGGAGATCCTTTCTGTCAAACTACAATGGTATGACTGCTGGTGACAATTCTGAGGTAAGGACCAGCAAGCAGCGATTTCATGCTAATTTGATGCAGCGATTATAGTCAAGATGGTATCAAAGCCGTGTTTGACAAGGTACATTCAAAGTCTGGAGCAATCAAACTGAAGCCTTGCCAGTTGTTTTACCAGTGAATGGAGTTTCAGAAAAGGCAAAGTGCCTGCATTTCCATCACAAGAAACTGTATCATCGGCAGAAGCATTTTTAGATGAAACTGACAGATAATATAGTGTGCAAAGTCCATAAAGGTGAAAGTGTGATCAGTCAGTGCCATACCATCATGATTAAATATGCTGCTATCATATCAGCAGTGAAGAACTACAAGGTAGATTACTACATGATTCTAAAAAGCTATATTACCTTCTTCTTTTCACACCGTTGAATCTAGGGCAACTTAAATAATGATTTAAAGCACTGAGCAGAAAACCTTAATTTAAATCTGTGACTTTAATCTGGTTTTCCCATCTGTATGTCATTTAATTTCTGGGGGAAGAGGTATTCTCATGAGCTGACAGAACTATTAAGATATGTTAATTTATGACTAAATAGGACCACTATACTAAATTTAGCTGATTGTCAATCTATATTGTATTGTATGGCATAGCCGTATGCATTTATTGGCACAATTAGACAGATTTATTTCTGCGATGGCAATAAATTTCAGAATAGCTCAATACTGGATTCTTTTAGGATAAATTATTATATTATTTGCAAACAACACACCAAAGAAAAGCTGCTTAAATCATTACTTTGACTCAAGAGATTATACACATATATAGCCAGTGATTCCGAGTCCTCTGAGCAAATAACAATAGCTTTCCAACGATCCATTTATACATTCTCAAACAATAGTGGATATATGAGATTTGGCTCAAGCAATGTAACCACTGAATCATAATGATAATGTTGAACGCACTGGAAACAGCTTTAATGGAAATGAGATATAAAACTCTAGATATAAATCTGTAATCAATAACAGCACTATTCAGTCAATCATAGGGTGGAAATTAGAAAGAGTATCTTCTTCTTAATGGAGAGCCTTGTCCTGCAGCAAAGACCAAAGTACAGTTTTAATCAAACTTAATGCTCCGTGTAGGTGAATACTTAACAGTTATGCAGGAATTGACCCATTCTCATAACGTGCAATTTTGGTTTAAACGGTGTGTGTGCTTATAATGTCAATTCCAGGATATGATATCAGCTTCACTTCTTTCATCTCACTGAGTGACACGTGTCAATTATGTTTCTCGCCTTGGGATGGACGAAAAAGTCAATTTCGTTCGCTTTCATGGGCAATTTTTACTTTCCAAAGCAATGCACAAAACCAAACATAGTCATGCTTTGAATTTTGCACCTCTCTGAATTTTGCAATGCACTTATCCAGCTAAGAATTGTGTACAAAATGCAAGGTGAAGCATGCATAAAAATGCATAAAGTGAAAATAGCATATGAAAATGCACTATATTTGAGGAAATATAAATATTAAGGGAAAGTGTTTTTGTAAGAAGGTGTATATTGGGAAAATTACTAAAATGATTATGAATTTTTGTAAGGACTTTAAATATATATGAAAATGTGGCGTAATGAACATAAAACTGAAAACATCAACAACAGAAAAACCAGAATGGACAGAATGGACCATCCCTATTCTCACCCTAACCCCAATAAAAATTAAGTGCTCAAGTAGCTAAGAACATTTGTACAAGCAAGACTAATAGTTATATTATATACTAGTACTGTGGGAAGAGACGTATATGCCATGCTGAACAATATGGAAGAAAGGCAGAATAAAAATGTAGTAAAATTAATGGAAGAAAATTATTAAGAGCCCTTGATATGAAGGGCATAAGATTTCTAAGGCAGAGTTTTAAAAAACTGTGTTCTGGGAGATCTTACATTTCTTCTGGGGTATATGCTGAGTGCCTCAGTTGAAAGCTGTATATTGGCAGATTGTGATAGGCCACCCAGATCATAATTACCCTATATTGAATATGATACCCACACCACATGCTTATATTCTGACTCTGGCACGATTCCCTTGATAATTCTTTTGTAGTTCAGATTGTAATCCAAGCTGGAGAAGAAATCCCTTCCCCCCATCCATTTCTACAGCAGTTTCCCAGGGAAACGTACTATTTTAAGGGCTCCTGGGAGCCCTTAAAAGGAGAGCAGTCATGTAGGTGAGTGAGGTTTGAGGTGAGAGAACACAACTTGGTTCATATTAGGGGTGGCACAGCAAATTTCTAATAATTGATTAAAAATGGTTTTAGATCACAGGCTTGTCATAGGCATCTGTGTGGCCATTGTGAGAACAGTGTGCTGGACTAGATGGGCCACGGGACTGAGTCAGCAACCTCTTCTTGAGTAAAAATAGTTTTCTGGGCCAAATTCCAAAATGACCAGGGGTATGTCAAACCAGCTTCCTCGAAATATCTCACACCACTAACGATTGTGACAGAAGATGCACAGTCACAAATTAGCGTGGCAAGGCTTGCTTGGTTTGATTGCATTTCATATGAACCCACTGTGCCCCTGAAATGGTTTTAAAATCACTGTTTTGTGGCATTATTAGGCTATGTTTTGATACTGGTCCTTCAACATTATGGAATGTAAAAAGGTAAAGGTAAAGGGACCCCTGACCATTAGGTCCAGTCATGACCGACACTGGGGTTGTGGTGCTCATCTCGCTTTATTGGCCAAGGGAGCCGGCATACAGCTTCTGGGTCATGTGGCTAGCATGACTAAGCTGCTTCTGGCAAACCAGAGCAACAAATGGAAACACCGTTTACCTTCCTGCTTGAGCGGTACCTATTTATCTATTTGCACATGCTTTAGAACTGCTAGGTTGGCAGGAGCAGGGAGCTCACCCCATTGCAGGGATTCGAACCGCTGACCTTCCGATCGATCAAGACAAGACAAGGATTCAGATCCTAGGATCTGTGGTTTAACCCACAGAGCCACCCACGTCCCTTGATGCTGGTCCTTGAACATTATGGAATGTACCTCCTATGAAGTGAGAGCCTCTCAAATATAAACGATAGTCAAGGTGTGGATAAACCACTTGATTCACCAAGGAATTATCTTTCCTTTTCCTTTTCTAATATTTTTTCTTATTCAGTTTCTTTGTCTACAGTATATTTATCAGACCCTTGCAGGCAATTTTTCTTAGTGACTCCCAGGTGTCTTTGTTCAATGCTAATACCTAATTCAGTGCTTACAGTTTTGCACATAATAATTACAGCTATTTGTCCCAATATGCACAATTTTTCATATTTAATAGTATTGCTGGGCCATAACATGCAAAATCTATATGAAATGTATCATTTTATGCATTTCTCTTGTTTGAGAATGGCTAATATTACACTGGCTTTCTATTATCATTACTGTTGTGGTTGTTATTTACCCTGCAATGTTTCTAAGGTAACTAGTTTTGAAAGTCATGCAGAAACTCTCACGTCTTATCATTTGATTCCAGGGAGAATCCGCAAGCATCCTAGAATTTTGGTAAGGTTACTTTCATCTTGATTTTCATATATATGCTACTGGTACCACACAGGAATCAGAGGAAGAAAGAACATTCACTGTTTCATGGAGCGTCTTCCAGCTGTGATATTTCAGTTCCTGGTATGAATGGAACAAATCTATTTTTTCCCCCTGAATGGAAGTTGGAGGCAATATTTCACTTTAACACCTGAAAAGCCTGAGTAGTAGCTACATCCAGGGCACTGGCCTGTGGACACACAGTGGGGGACACCCAGTAAGGGCAGCTGATTCTGGTATGAGTCTCTGCACTGCATGCGATTGGATCACCAACTCAAATCATTCCCCATGCAGAAAGAGAACAGAATTATTTCCCTTTCATTGAAGGTGAATTGGAAGGCAACATGCCTTCATGAGAGTTTTTGTTTATCTATTTTCTTTCCAACTTATAAGCTCATCTAGCAAAACCTTCTTGTCGTAAATAGCTTGAGACAGTTCCAGCTTCATACAGCAATGTAGTTAGAAGTGTTTACAAGGAAGGCAGATTCAGTGGATAGGGCATGTAGACTCTAAACACAAGTTATGATCGCACAAGGTGGTTAAAACAAGGATTAGCTAAGTAGCAAAGAGACACCATGTTCTGAAGAACTGGGGAATGATTTCTGAGCCATGCTAGCAATTCTAAACCCTTATCTGTAGATATAATTTACTTCAAGTTGATTACACCAAGAAGAACGGACTTTTATTTCAGCAGGTGATTGCAATGTTTGTGTCATATAAAGATGGGGAAAGGAAGATGCTGGGTTGGCGGGATTGATAAAAAGGGCATTGACAGGTGGGTTCCTTCTTTCAAAGGTCCCAATGATGTAAGTATTCTGGAATATAGTTGCTGATTACAAGCAGGTCAACTCATAAAGCTTTCTCATCATTTTGAACCTGGTCACCCTGAATTCCTGCACAAAGATCTTTCTGAGGAACTGGACTCAGCAATGAAGTCATGTTTCACGTATTATTGGAAGTCTCCCAAGCAACCTTCTAAGTATTTTGGAATAAGCTTTCGGAAACCACAAAATAACTTAGCAAGAGCAGCAATTGCAATGTTAAAAAAGATCTTATGGCTTCCATTTATCTCCTCTATAGTAGCCCTTCAAGCTTTTGATCACATTGCACTCAAGTGTGTGTGTGTGTGTGTGTGTGTGTGTGTGTACAAACACATACATATCTATTCTACATATCTACAAGCTCTCCTGTGATATATACTAAGGACTGTTAACAATTTCCACCTTTTCTCTTCATTAGTGATTTTGTTGCATTGCCTGTTTAGCTTCATATCAAAATAAAAGTCCATTACTGATGTTGCTTATTCAACCCGTGTCTTGAACGAATATCAATCCAGTGAATATTATTGGTATTTGCTGCTGTTGATGCTTTCTGTCTGCAAATGATATGTAATTGATTACGTTTCCCTCCTCCATTTACATTGTGTTTCCTTTGCACTGAAACAAATGGGGCAGAACAATGTAATGACAATGTAACTTATGCAATTAATTCCATAAATTATATAATCTTGCCATATTGAACAATAAGGCAAATAACGTCATTTTTGGGGGAAGACAAACTGCAGAGGAAGATCATGAAGGCGGCATATGTCAAATACAGTACAGAAGGGAGAAAATGCCTTTTTACATCTCTACCCACTAATGACCAAACTAAATAGTCAAGTACACCATTTCAGTGATGAGCATCTACCTGAAATCTACCTTAAAATTTCAGAGACATTAAGCTAAACTGCCACTTGAACCTTCTAGGTATCATAGAACCTAAACTTGGCTCCTGGTATATCTAAAATGGATCAAACACCATTTGTTTACAGATACTATAATAAATTAATTTGTTGTTGTCAAAAGCATCAGAACATATCATATGAAAGTACTCAATCAGTCAAATAAGTATTGACAAATATTGGATTTCATATATCTTATACATCTCTGCTCTGTATTCAGTAACTGTTGTATTTGTATCGACACAATTGAGTTGTATATTACTAAGGGATCTGAAATGTCAAGGATAATTGTTAAAATATAACAAAGTAAGGAATTCCTTCAGCTTAATATCAATTTAGTCATTACTAAGGCTTTAATCGGGGCATGGGTGGCGCTGTGGTCTAAACCACAGAGCCTAGGACTTGCCGATCAGAAGGTCGGCAGTTCGAATCCCTGTGATGGGGTGAGCTCCCGTTGCTCAGTCCTAGATCCTGCCAACCTAGCAGTTCAAAAGCATGTCAAGTGCAAGTAGATAAATAGGTAGCGCTCAGGCGGGTAGGTAAACGGTGTTTCCGTGCGCTGCTCTGGTTCGCCAGAAGCGGCTTAGTCATGCTGGCCACATGACCCAGAAGCTGTCTGTGGACAAACACTGGCTCGTCAGCCTATAGAACGAGATGAGCGCCGCAACCTCAGAGTCGTCCGTGACTGGACCTAACGGTCAGGGGTCCCCTAAGGCTTCAATCACTTTCCTGAGAGTAAGCCCTATTGAACATAATGAGGCTTAATGGAATTTACTTCTGAGGAAGCATTATAGCATTGCACTATTAATTTCATCAAAACAGAAAAATAGAACAAACACAATCAACATCTAAAGTGCATAACTTAACCAGATAGTGAGCCTGCGGGATCTAAGAAACAAAATGTACAAGCATTATTAAATAGAACACGTTCAAGTCTGAGAAGACTCCAATTAACTCATTAACAAAGATATTAATCAGCACATCCTAAAGGAACTGTGAAGCATTATTATTTTACCCAAAGCCTTAGATGTGAAGTCTAAATTATTTTCTCATTTTACATTTATCGGGTTCAGTCCCTCAGTGAGCTTTGTTTGGGCTCAGCAAGTTTTGCTAGTCTCAGCAAATGGGTCTTCCATTAATGAAATTCATTCAAGTACATGGAGGGTCAGGGGACCTTCAGCCTAAATGTGATAATTTAAAATTTCAGAGACATTCAACTAAACTGCTTGATCTTGTAGAAAGTGCAAGGATATCACAAAAAAGAGCAGCCCTATATCTCCTTTCACTGCTACAAGGAATCAGCTAAGGCATGGGTAGGCAAACTAAGGCTCGGGGGCCAGATCCAGCCCAATCGCCTTCTAAATCCGGCCCATGGAGGGTCCAGGAATCAGCCTGTTTTTATATTAGTAGAATGTGTCCTTTTCTTTAAAATGTATTTCTGGGTTATTTGTGGGGCATAGGAATTCGTTCATTTTTTTCCTTTTCAAAATATAGTCCAGCCCCCCACAAGGCCTGAGGGACAGTGGACCAGCCCCCTGCTGAAAAAGTTTGCTGACCCCTGAGCTAAGGCCTCATATGCACTATATCTTTAAAGCAGTAATATACCATATTGTTATTAGTAGTAGTACTGAATTTATATACCACCCTATACCTGGGGGTCTCAGGGTGGTTCACAGAATAAAATCAAGATATAAAATCACAAAATACATAATAAAAATAAAAACAACAACCGAATAGCCCCCTCTCCTATTCCTAGAGTGATTTAACAGTCAATACCGCTTCCCAGAAAATTCTGGGAACTGTAGCTCTGTGAGGAGAATAACAACTCTCAGAATAATGGTAGTAATTCTTATTTATATTATTTAACAAACCACAGTTCCCAGCTTCAGTAATAAAGAAAATGGTAGCACAATAGAGAGAAATTAAAACAAAATCATGAGGCAAGAAGCAAGAATGACAGTTGGCCTCTTTAACTGAACTTAACTGAACACCTGAAGGGAGGGGCCGATTCCGAAGCACAACCCAAAGCCCCGCCCACCAGATGCCAGACATTCTACTATTCAAATTAGGCCCTGGAGTTTTTCTTACTGTTAAAATATCCAAGTCCACAAGATTTAAGGAGTGAGGTTATTACCCCTCTACTATTGTCCATGCTGGGTCACTCAACCATTGCAACTGTGTCCTTTCTTCTAGCAGATCAAGAATGATCAGGTGACAGCAAGAACTGCAAGGTTTTTAGCAGGAGAAATTAGAAAAGATCTATAATTTGATTATTGATGTAAACCTCCAAAATGTATTTTGTATATAAGTTTTTACCTCTATCTTCAGTACATTTTATTTTATTTTACTGCTGTTGCTGGTGAGTGATGCAAATAAAGATTTTTCTTCTATCCAAGTCCATCCTCAAAACATACAGGCAAAAAAAAAAAAAGCCCCACAGAAGAACTCTGAAGAAGCATAATGTAAAAGTTCTGTAAAAGTGAGTTGAGCTATATTTTTTTCACTCTATCTAAAGCTTGCTGGTTACAACTAGGATCTGATCACACATCTGAACTAAGCCAAGTTTGTCCACTGTGAATCCAGACATTCAGAGAATTATTAAAAGTGTGCCGCAATCTCCAGATTTAAGCAAGGAATTCCAAATAATTTATCAATACTCGCTTTCAAAAGATTATCTATCTGTGTTACTTTTTGTGCTGAATATGAGTTCTGAGCCACTTTATCTCATTTTCCAAGATATTATTTTCCTTGTACGTTGAACTTCCTAAGAGTTGTCTAAATCTTCTCCAAAACTAAGATCTTTTGCATGCTCAAGATCACACTGGTATTATAAAACCAAGACTTTAATCTAACAGTTAATTACTTTTACTGTATGGAATGACATCTAATTTTTCTCAGTGAATCTTCAAAGCACTGCATGTGAGAATGAATAGCTGTACAAGAATCATCACTATGCCATAATAAGCTGCACTGTATTCTTGTCACTTGTTTAGCAGTAGGACAGAGGAGGCCATGTGGATGTTTTTAGCCTCAAAATAAGTAGGAAGCAAGCAAGAGAAGCACATTGCTCCACAGAGATGTGAAGACTGCATGCCATATCGCACGTCAAATGCATTAGCTGGCGCAGCTGATTGGAACAAGAATGTATCTCTGGGGCATTAGGGTACCATTGTTTGTGTGCTTTGTCTATTTGTGTGGTTTGTTTGAGTTGTTTCTATTTGTTGTACTGTCAGTGGTGATTTCTTGCTTAAAAACCAATTCATGTTGTTTGTCCCCTATAGTGAAATCCTCTATTTGTACACGCTTCTGGTGAAACATATGAAACTGTATGCATGGAATATGCAGAGCGTTTTTTAGGAACATAGGATGCAACCTCAGACCCCTCATGTGTCCCTATTTACAGAATCCATCCCAGTTTCTGATTTGATCCCAGAATCTCCCACTTTTCTTTAAAAGGTAAAGGTACCCTTGCCCGTATGGGCCAGTCTTGACAGACTCTAGGGTTGTGCGCTCATCTCACTCCAGAGGCCGGGAGCCAGCGCTGTCCGCAGACACTTCCGGGTCACGTGGCCAGCGCAGCACACGGAACACCGTTTACCTTCCCGCTACAAAGCGGTCCCTAATTATCTGCTTGCACCCGGAGGTGCTTTCGAACTGCTAGGTTGGTAGGCGCTGGGACCGAACGACGGGAGCGCACCCCATTGCGGGGATTCGAACCGCCGACCATGCGATCGGCAAGTCCTAGGCGCTGAGGTTTTACCCACAGCACCACCCGCGTCCCCCACAGCACCACCCGCGTCCTCACTTTTCTTTAGGACATCCCTATTCTCATTGGAGAAATGTCAGAGGTTGTAGAGTTATGGGACCTCCGGATAAGCAACTAGTCAACCTTAAGAAAACATTTAAAGGAAGCCCTGTATTGGGAAGTTTTTTTAATGTTTAATGTTTTATTATGTTTTTATAGGGTTGCCATATTTCAAACAGCCAAACAGTTGAGCTTTTTTTGGGGGGGGGCGACTTTTTGAGCTTTTTAAAAAGGGAAATAGCCCAAAACGATACTGCTGACATGGGTTGCCATACATCCAGATTTTCCCAGACATTTTCACGATTTATGCCCGGACACTGCTTCCGACTGCTGTATTCCAGATATGTCCAGGAAATTATGGACGTATGGCAACCCTAGTTTTTATACATGTGGCTGTGTAATTCCACTACACATCTGCTGTCAACTAGTATGGTGATATGCTCCAGAATTCATGATGCCAACTTTAATCTTAGTTAGTGGCACTGTGTGATGCTCCACCATCTTGTGTTTTATAACGACAGAAAAACAACCAGTATCAGGTGGTGCACCAATTAAATAATCAACACCCGACATTTTCTGTAGTGTTTCCCAACAATAAGATCCCAAATGAACAAACTTCGTCTAGGTACAGCTGCACAAATGTGCACATATATAGATCCATGCACAAACATTCCCCATGAATATCTTTTGTTTCTCTATCATTTCTCTTTTATTTAAGGCATCAGTATCTGTTTTCCTACATGTGGAGGACAGCAAGGTCATGCCAGAGGAGACTTGCCATTCTGAGAAGCTATTAGGCTATCAGATACATTAGTTTTTCTTTAAAAAGTGTTTTAAATGTGTTATAACACTGTGACACCAGATGGCGCTGTAGAGTTCCATCTTTCGGCGATGTGATTTCCCTTTATGAGGTTTACAACGTGTTTTCCTGAAACTTTTTTTTTGATGCGCCTAGATCCAGCCTTAGTTACTTAGCCCGACTCTGTGAAGCTACAAGCCTTTCAATTCTGGGATGCTGTATAATGTTCAGAAGTGCTAAATGCTTTCTCTTCTATTCTCGTCCCCTATACAAATCCATTCATTTCCCTCCAGTAGAGTCTCCTGCCTCAGTGATCTAAGCACTTGTCACCTTTCAATTGGATTTCAGTATTTCACTACATCTGGGACCAGAATATAGGAATTATATTGAGGGTGCTCACAGTACGTTAAGTAGCTTCCACTGTATCCACTGCATGTATCAAAAATGTGTGGCTCTGCTTTGTTCAATGGTTTCAGGGATACCTAAAATATGTAAGCTACTTCCAAGTATGGATGGTATAGCATTTCCCCTTCATTTCTCTTGGGCATGTATATGACCTGGAGCTTTGTGGGAACTTTGCTATAGTACGGAGTCACAGAAACCAGGGGTTGCATCCAATGTAGTGCTAAGTAACTTGTTCTGTTAGTGCAAAGGTTGGCATAACAGAACTTCCTTCAATCTGTTCTAGGTTTTCCCTCTATTCTCTGGAGCAGCTTCCTCAAGACTTTTACTCTCAGGGCACACTTGAACTGGCTGAAAATGACTGAGGCCCTCCAGTCACAAAATGTGGCTTCAAGGGTAATCTCGGTTAGAAGAGTTTGGATTTGATATCCCGCTTTATCACTATCCTAAGGAGTCTCAAAGCGGCTAACATTCTCCTTTCCCTTCCTCCCCCACAACAAACACTCTGTGAGGTGAGTGGGGCTGAGAGACTTCAAAGAAGTGTGTCTAGCCCAAGGTCACCCAGCAGCTGCATGTGGAGGAGCGGGGAATCGAACCCGGTTCACCAGATTACGAGTCCACCACTCTGAACCACTACACCACACTGGTTAGAAAATGGTGGCAGATGGAGGCAGTTTGGCTCAATCAGTCGGCTTTTTCTCCTGGTATCTACTCCATCTTTGGGACTGGCTAAATTCTTTACCACGAGGTATGCCAACAGCCAGTTTGGGGGAAATTGCTGGTCCAAAAGATCTTGGTAAAGAAGGCTTTTTTCGATGTTCCCTACCAGCACATGGTTCTCAAAAGGATTTTTACCTATCTCCTCTAATTTCTTCTCCTTTCATACTCCCCACCCCAATGAGTAGCTTAGTTGGGTAGAGTGTGAGACTCTTAACCTCAGGGCCATGGGTTCAAGTCCCACATTGTACAAAAGATTCTTGCATTACAGGGGGTTGGACTAGATGACCCTTGTGGTCCCTTCCAACACTATGATTCCTTGTACCTTATTTCACCTCGATGCTCCATTTTCTTTATTCCCCGCTCCCTGGTGCTTTTACATCCACTGCTTTCTCTATAACAGCTTTGGACTACTGCAATGTGCTCTACATGGAGCTACTTTGAAGATGACTCAGAAACTACAACTAATCCATAATGCAGCAGCTAGACTGGTGACTGGGAGTGAATGCCAAGACTGGTCTTGAAAGACCTACATTGGCTTCCAGTATGTTTCTAAGCACAATTCAAAGTGCTGGTGCTGACATTTAAAGCCCTAAACTGCCTTGGCCCTGTATATCTGAAGGAGTGTCTCCACCCCCATCATTCAGCCCGGACACTGAGGTCCAGCGCCGAGGGCCTTCTGGCGGTTCCCTCACTGCAAGAAGTCAGGTTACAGGGAACCAGGCAGAGGGCCTTATTGGTAGTGGCACCTGTCCTGTGGAGCTCCCTCTCATCAGATGTCAAAGAGATAAACAACTATCTGACATTTAGAAGACATCTGAAGGCAGCCCTGTTTAGGGCAGTTTTTAATGTTTGATGTTTTATCATGTTTTTAATATTCTGTTGGGAGCTGCCCTGAGTGGATGGGGAGGCCCAGCCAGATGGGTGGGATATAAATAATAAAGTTGTTGTTGTTGTTGTTACTTTTCTTAGCGGTTTCCTTTCTTTACCTGTTTATGTATTTTTTTATCACCATCATCAACAGCATTTCACCTCACGTTGCAATTTCCTTCATCACTGCATTTGGCTCCTTCCCTTCAGAAGCTGGAGACCTTTATTCCATCCCCCGGCCCTAAACTTCTCTGTCTTCTGGCCAGTTCTACTCAGCAGACAATGAATTGCTGCTGCTGGCACTGGTCTAACCAAAAGGCTTTGGCATGCCTAGGTGGTAGAATGAGCAAATGAGGAGACCCAAGGAGACCGTCTAAAAGGGGCCCAGAAGGTGTTAAAAAAAGACAGAGGTGTTTTTTTTATGTATGCAACAACAGCAGCAAGAATACTCATTGCAAAATACTGGAAGTTACAAGATTTGCCCACACTGGAAGAATGGCAAACGCAACTGATAGACTACATGGAGCTGGCTGAGATGACTGGCAGAATTTGAGACCTGGGAAAAGAGGAGGTGGAAGAGGACTGGAAGAAGTTTAAAGACTATTTACAAAAATTATATAAATTGCATGAATGTTAAGAAGGTGCATGAAAGGAAAGACTATGGCATCAGAAGTTTAAATGAGATATGGATGAGAATAAGTTGAAATACAAAGATGAGATTTGAAGTAAAGTTATGCCAAAACTAAGCACTTAAATATTTGATGGAAATACTTACTAGAGGCATAATACATTAGAATTAGAACATAAAATTGGAAAGAAGGTAATAATTTGCTAAACATAACTTTTCTATGGAGAACGCAGGAAAGGGAAATGTGAGGAAGTCCAGTTGGTTATGGAAAATATGTATGGAAAACTGTGAGTTTTTTCTTTTCTTCTTTATATATTGTTGATAGCTATGTGTTTTGTGTCTGATATATGTTTTGCTATCTTCTTCTCTTAAAAATTCAATAAAAATATTTAAAAAAATAAATAAAAGGGGCCCAGTGCCCACTGGTGGATCTCAGCCCACTGTTTGAGAAGCACTGATTTATAGGAAACTATGTGAAATTCGGATAGTGCTAGTGCTTTGGTGCACGGCGTACTTTTTCGATATCTTTTAAAATTCCTATTGAATTTGCTCCGTTTACAGTATTCATCAGGTTGCACTAGAAAGTATCAACCAAGATAGACTAATCATTTAGTATGTGGAGTTTGTGTTTGAATATTCACTACACTTGAACATCTAAAGCCCAACAAAACCATCCAAGATATCTGGCACATTAGCAAAATAAAAATTGTGCTAGTAACACAGTGAAAATTACTTTTTTAATGAAAGGAATTCAATTTACGATCCAACACAAAAATCTGTGTTCCTGTGTCATCTGCAAATCCTCCTTAGAAACGAAAACCCATCTGAGGCAGGGTAACTACTATGCAAACCAAAAATGAATAACAAAGTAGGCAATTTTCTAAAGCAAATTAAAATGCAATAGCAAGAATTTCATGAATATTTGAAGGGATGCTCGCCTTTCAGAGACAAACATCTGCATGTCTTTCACCAAGCATATTTTTCAGAAACATACTGTGAAAAGGCGTGACTCAAAAGCACCTAGAAACAATTATATTTTAAAGCAGCTAATTTGCTTTGGAAAAACCAGCTTTTTTTGCAGTTTAAAGAGTGCCCTCGGTACTGAGCTGATTTCAAAGAGCAATAAAAATATTCCTGATATACACTGAAAGACAATGGCGTTTCAAATGAATGACACCAAGAATGTGGGCAGCACTTATTAAGAGGCACTTGTTCGAACCAGCTACATGCAGTTGCAATGGTGCTTCAGAGGCAAATATTGGTTGACAGAGAATATGAATCCAGTCTGAAAGTTCAGTTCCGTTCCTCGCACAACCCTCGGAAAAGCACATTTTAATAAGCACAGGTGGATTTTAACAACCAGATGGATGCCCTTGCCAAAACTCTTATATTTTGGTTGTCTGTATAAAAGTGGTGAGAAGATGGATAGATAAATCAAGGGACATTATCAAGAATTCAGCTTTCACCTGACCAGCCAGAACAAGCAAAAACAGAAGAGCTGTTTGAAGGAAGAGTAGGATAAAAAAGAGGGGAGAATTGTGTGAGAGGGGCAGCTCTGACCTCCAGACCTGGAGATTGTTATCTGCTCCACTGAAATCTGATTTATGGACAGGAGCAGATGTTTCAGGGGAGGGCTTGCCTTTTACCCCATCACTAAGGACAGTCAGTGACTGAGTAGACACCAGGTTCAAGCTGGGCCACCAAGACATGAATAGAAATGTTATTCCTGCTCTGAGAACAGAGTAAGCAGGGAACCCAGACACTGAGCTTTAGGTAGGACCTCAAACCAGAACTTTATTCTGAAGCTGTGTTTATTCTGAAGCTTGTGTCCCTCTAGTTTTTACTTCATTCAGAGAAGGGAGAAGGGACCATCTGGTTTTTTGTGGTTTGTTTTGAAGGTACTTCTGGGGTCCTTTTGAAACTTTTTTTTTTTAGTCTTCCTTGGTAGAGAACCCATTGTTACCCAGAAAAAATAACTGAGAAATTGAGGAATGAATGGATGGTGTGTAAATACTTCTGAGTATGTATGTCAGCATTTTAAAATATGCAAATAAATGCAAATGAAAATAAAACCCATAATTAGTATAGCCATACTACAAGGTGGAATATTATGGTTGAGAAAATGTAGGTTGTGTCAGCCTTTGCTAGTCTAGTCTAGTGTTGGTATACAAATATTTTGGGTAGGAGGTTGAGAGAAAGCGTTTGATAACTCTGCAGGGTAGTCCAGGGTTGGCGTTCAGTGTCTTGGTGTGCTGGTTTTGTATATGCTTTTTGAGAAATACAGGGAGCACTAATGTTGGGTTGTAACAGCAGCAACACATGTGTGTGTGTGTGTGTGTGTGTGTGTGTGTGAGAGAGAGAGAGATAGAGAGAGAGAGAGAGATTACTGGGTTCCCACGCATGGGGGCGGATAGGGGAACTATTTTTGCTACTGGTACAAACATATGAATTAGTATATTCCTGTCAACAGCTTCAATGTTTCTTCTCAAAGACAGAGCGAGAGAAGGGTGGATATTTTGACTTGTGCTGATAACAGTGCCGTAGTTATTGTGGGGGATGAATAAATAACCACAACAAATCCCCTTAGAATATACTACTTGCTTTTTAATCTTGAATTCATCGAAGTATGGGTAGCTAAAGCTTAGCTGCTGTAATCTTAAATCTATTTTGTCTCTCCACCCCGTCTCAGCCATCTGAAACGCCACACCTGATCTTGCATTGAGTAGTATTGCTGGCCTAAAATAAATTGATGACAGGCCTACAGTAATATAAATGATTTACAGCTCATGAAACCCGAGTGCTTTGCATGGTTTAGAGTTGGCATTGGGGAAGACAGCAAGGTTCCTGTACTTTTAACAACTGAATAGTAGCATAAATTTCAACAGGCTAAACCTTTTCTAGTATGCAAAAACAATTGTGGGGGGAAGTGTCACCCATGGGGGAAAGTGTCATGCATGGACATTCTGTCTGTCAGACATCTTATTTTTGGCACCCTCCACCTGTAAAAGAAGGTACAATTTACTATGAGAAAGTGCAATGCAATTTTTAAGCAAAATTGTGTTCACTTTTGTGTAGGTGTCAGGTGAGGGAATTTGTTTCTTTCTTCTATGGCTGAGGATATACACCCCAAGACCTGCCTTGGCTGAAGTGAGGTTGCCATATGTCCTCTTTTTCCAGGATACGTCCTTTTTTTCATGATGAGAGTTGTCATAGAGATCCATAGTTAAAAGAAGTCGTCGACAAATGTGTCCTCTTTTTTGCTCTTCAAAATATGGCAACCCTAACTGAAGGCCATAAACAACCTGGTTGTGCCATGTTTGAAACTTACTTTGAAGGCTTATATGGTGGGACTGTGAAATCAATATATAAATAATAAAATATGAAACATGGATATATACATTATAAAATATATTGCCTTTCTACCTAACGAGGTGGCTAACAACCAAGGAAAATTAACACCAAAAGAAACATAAGATTTAAAGGACTCAGGAGGGAGGACTGAACAAGACACTGTGCTTCAGTTGCTGCTATTTGTAAGGCCTGCAATACTTTGGCCACCTCATGAGAAGAGAAGACTCCCTGGAAAAGACCCTGATGTTGGGAAAAATGGAGGGCACAAGGAGAAGGGGAGAACAGAGGACGAGATGGTTGGACAGTGTTCTCGAAGGTACCAGCATGAGTTGGACCAAACTGTGGGAGGCAGTGGAAGACAGGAGTGCCTGGTGTGCTCTGGTTCATGGGGTCATGAAGAGTCGGACACGACTAAACAACTAAACAACAACAACAACAAAGTTTCTGCATTAACTCCCCAGTTAATGGGGGTAGGACACATCTGCTTGGGTAACAGGATCCCAGACCTTCCAAGTGCCCCTATTTTCCAGGGACAGTCCCACATTTACAGAAGCCTTCCTGGTTTCTGATTTGATCCCGGAATGTCCCACTTTTCCTTAGGACGTCCCTCTTTTCATTAGAGAAATGTTGGAGGGTATGGAGTTATCCAACCCTCAAGCCATCTGAAGGCAGCCCTGTATAGGAAAGTTTTTTTAATGTTTAATGTTTTATTATGTTTTTATGTATATTGGAAGCTGCCTTGAAGGAATATGTGGAGCCATCTTTCAAACATTAATTGTAAACGTGAACACAGAAACAGCAACTGCTCTACAAGCCTTTACACAAAAGCTTAACAGAAAACAACAGGGACGCTCTATGCTACGCAGCAAAGTATTCTTTTATGTATATCTATAGAGAGAGATGTGTTGGCTTTTCAGGGCTCTTACTATAAAATAATACTTCGGTGCATAGATTTCTATTCAGATTTCATACGTGGAGAAGCAACACTCTTCCTTATCAGACCTAATGCTAAGACGACTGTCAGACGACAGATAATATATTGGAATTCAAGGTACTGCTTGGGTTTTCTATCCGCTGAGTGTTTCATTGCAAAACCCTCACGGTCCAGCAATAAGAACTGCAGATGATCTCCTTTTTAAATAAATAACAAGGAATTTAGCAGGCAGGTCTTCTGCCGTTTGACGTGCTAAGCACATCATCACAAAACACAGACATAAGCCTTAGTTCCTCCTAATTTATCCATTTAGTGCAAATAACTTTCAGAGAGTAACACTGACGTAAATCACCTTCAAATCCCACCAAAACCACAGACATGGGTTGCCAGCAGCTTAAGCCGCCTAATTAATGTGTACCTGTAGCACACAGGAAGTCAGTAATGCTCTGAAGAGCTGGAGCAATGCAATTAATTTCAGGCCTTAGTCTGCACTTCTCTCTCCTTTCCTTTCCCTGTCATCTCAGTCACTGTTTCCCAAAACAATCAGGAACAGTTAATGGCTGCACACACAAAATATTCAGCCTTGGGTTAATATGATCCTGCACACTGTCAAAACATTTTAGCGTGAGCCCCTGTAGCTGAATGCTGAGTGGTTTTCCCAGCACTCGGAAGCTAATCTTGTCAGTCCTATTCATGCATCATGCAGAAAGGGTCAGTGCCGGATTAAAATAATGTGAGTGCTCTACCCAAGGCCTACCCAGAGAGTGACCCACCACCTGTTGTGTATTCTGCCACGATGGTTGTCAAAACCCCTTTAAACAGGGCAATCAAAAATAGGCCTGTGAAATCCTTGGGGAGCCCATGTAGGTGGCAGGTTGGCTGGGCTGCGTTTATTTTGGTGGGGCTCATTTTATGCAGGCTCGTACTGCATTCTAGGAATGCACACCTCTTTGTAATGTGCCACATTCAGAGAAGTACCTGTCTGCTCAGCTGCAAACAGGATACAAATCAGTGGGTGGAGGGGGAACTGGATTGTGGCAATGAACTCTCTTTTCTTCCACCATGGATAGCTCCTGTGCTGCACACAGCCTATACAGTGGTACCTCGGGTTAAGTACTTAATTCATTCCGGAGGTCCGTTCTTAACCTGAAACCGTCCTTAACCTGAAGCACCACTTTTGCTAATGGGGTTTCCTGCTGCCACCGTGCCGCTGGAGCCTGATTTCTGTTCTTATCCTGAAGCAAAGTTCTTAACCTGAAGCACTATTTCTGGGTTAGCAGAGTGTGTAACCTGAAGCGTATGTAACCTGAAGCGTATGTAACCCGAGGTACTACTGTACTTTTAGATCTAGATAGACTCTTTCCTTGCCTGTAAAAGGCAAGGTACATTTAATGCAGAGAAAATCTTCGCGGGTGTCAGGAATTTAACTTTTTGAAAAATGGCAACCCTCGCATTACAAAAAGGACTTATGTATGCAGCAGTAGAATGCTTGCAGAATCTTTTAATATGCCACAGGAATCCACACCATCCAGAATACAGACAGCAAAATATCCACAGGGTGCTAAACTGTCCTTCCCTGAATACTGGGTGAGGGAAATGAGGCAGGATTAAGGTTGTGATGAACTGTAAAATCAAGATAGCCAAGCTACAATTCTAACCCCGTTTACCTGGAAGTCAGCTCAGTTGAATTCACTGGGACTGCTGAGTAGAGATGATTAGGATCGCAGCCATGGGTGGGCTTTGTGATGGGCCATTAGCCACTTCATTAGCTTTGCCTTTAAGGTGTCACAAGACTTGCTCTTGGTTTGGCTGCAAAAGACTAACAGGCCTACCCTTCTGAAAATTCATTACTTGGAAAGGGAACACACGGGGAAGGTAATTGTCTTATAAGTATCTGTTGATGGCTGAGTTATGCATGTCTATGATGGGCTGCAGAGGCAGAACATATATTCATATATCCGCATCAACAGATGATGAAAAGGAAGGTTTGTGCGAAATAAACCAATTGCAGAGAAATGGGAAATACCTGATGAAAGTACAAATGTATGTCAGAATGGGTCAAGGCATGTTTGTATAATCCCTACCAGTGCATCTTACTTTTGAGTATACATGCAAAGGTTTCCACCATGCAAAGGACAGATCAAAAGCTCAACATGCTGTATTCACATAACAGGGAACTGTTAACTCTATAAATTAGGTGAGTGTCATTATTTCCACACTTCAGATGACAAAGATATCTATTACATATACAGTGGTATCTTGGAAGACTGTTCAAGATCCGAAACATTCAAAAACTGAAAACTCAGTACAGAAGCCTCAAAACAGAAAGCTCAATACGGAAGCTGTGTTTCCGGTTTGACTTCCAAGGTGCATTTGAAAACTGAAGCATTTACTTCCGGGTTTACGACATTCGAAAACCGAAATGTTCATCAATGGAGACGTTTGGAAACCGAGGTACCACTGTTAAGCTACAAGGATTTAAAAGGTTTGGATTGAGAGAGGATTTCATTTGGTGAAAGAGATGATGGGGAAAGGGGAGTCCACGGTTTGCTTATATTAAAGTTGTTCTCTACATTTATGATATGGCAACCCTCCCCAGAATGCCAGGGTTTATTTTTATCTGTACAAGTGAGGATGGAAGAAATTGGAAAATAAATATGGAATTGTGTGTGAGAGAAGGGACTGAGAGGGAGGGGGAGAACGCTACACTTTGAAAATATGGAGCAACCTCCCATTATCCACACAGGAGTGTGTTTGAGATAAGGACAATTGGCCGTAAATCAGTGGCAGTGAGGAAAGGAGTCCCCCAGCTGCGGGAATAGAAGATTTTGGATTAACTATCTGCAGTCTGGATTAAGACCTTTCTTCCTAGGCTGGAAAAATGGCGAAGACGACTTACTTACTGCAAGTGATGCAGTGACTTTTGGAAACTGAGATAACCGCTTCTCCCAAGGCATGACGGGAACCATCAACAGTTGTAGGAATGAAGGATATAACACCATATATGGTTGGAAAAACATCATTGGGAGGGGGAAACTGTCACACGCAAGAAACAATAAGGATTACATTTAGAGTTCCTCACTTGAAACTTTATAAATTACCTAATATATCAACTCGAATGAAATCACAATATTGTAGCTATTATATAAGGGATTATTATATCTGAATGGAATGGAAATTATTAAGATTTGGGAATGCAGAAAAAATGTAGAACAAAGCCATCAAATGTAGCACGCGGGGAGTCCAGTTTGATTAAACTGTATAATTTGAAATTTGAATAACTGGTATTAATAATTGTATTAATTGGATAAAATTGGTATTGTTATAATGAGGCTACTATTGAAATGATATTGGAATACACACACACATGTATAAAGTACATAAAAAACAAATAATATGAATTACTAATGAAAACATTCTCTGGTATAAATCTGAACACAAGAACAAATCTAAATAAGAAATAAAGCCCTGTATTTGTTTGTTTTGTTTTTTTTAAAAAAATCCCATTGCGTACTGATTGAACCTACATTTATTATAGCCTCTCTTTCATTATGGTCGCCATTTGCATAAAATGTACAGAGGGAAAGATGGCTAATATGAGTAAAATGAACAGTTTTGAAAACCATTACATTTGGTTGTAATGCTATACTTTACTAAGGCAATCATCTAAAAAGCTTTTTTTTTTTGTTTCTAAGAACTGAACTCTTTAATTATGGCCTGGAAACATCAGGTGTGGATAAAACAATAATCATAAACAGCTGATTTTGAGTTAAGTTTTAGGTAGAAGCAAGAGGAAATTTAAATCTTCAAAATACAGATATTGCCCCTTGGTAGGAAAGAAGTGGGAAGAGGATATATAAAGCACTAGGATAGCACTTCACACACCTTTCTCCAAATAATCATGGGAAGTGGAGTTTATTAATGGTGCTGGAAGTTGTTAGGAGAACCCTGTTTTCCTCCCGGAGCTACGATTCCCAGAGTGGTTTAACAACTAATCCATCTTCACTGGGACATCTGGGAATCGTAGCTCTGGCAGGGGAATAGGGGTCTCCTAACAACTCTTGGCGCCCTGAACAAACTACAGCTCCCATAATTCTTTGGGGAAGCTGTGGCTGTTTAAAGTGGCATCAAGAAAAAAATTAACCACTTTCAGGTTTTCCTTTAAAAAGCCCTTGCATGTTCAGACAACAAGGGTACCTATGTTGTTATTTTTAATGATTACAGTTTAGTAATTCTTTATTGTAACTGATAAATTGCACACTGTTTAATTATTATTTGGCGATATTTAATTTTACTGTTTAACATTATATTCTAATGGATTATTGAAAATTGTTTTATTTTATCTAAGATGTTTATTTTAAAGTTACCATGATTTTCGTTGCTGTCGTATTGGATTAGTTTGTTATTACATGTGTGATCTTTGCTATTTATTTTATTGTTTCTTCAGCTTGCTAAACCGCCTTGTGTGTAGTGACACAGGAAGTCAGTACATAAATTAAAAGTGAAATTAAATTAAATGTTCCATCGCCAAAGGGACGTCAGGGATGTTCCCTACATATGCAATGAAATGGCACAGTCCAACTCAGATATAAAAATTACCCTGACATCAATAAAAAATCTTCCCTGCTGTATAGCCACAAAGCTGATGTTAAAAGGGTGGTGTTCATTATTCCAATCCCTAGAAGTTGTGCTGAATGCTTTTCAATGACCCTAAAGACACACCAGAATTTGGAGCTATTCTCCAATGTATTTATGTCTCTGTTGTTCAATGTCAGTGTTTCTTTCTTTAATTTCATTCCACTGATCTCAATTACACCACTTGTATGTTTAAATTATTCTTTCCCCCTCTTTGGCATTTATACCCTTCAACAACCTTAGATTTATGTTCCCATTAGTTATTGCTTAGCAGCATGATAAATATTTAGCTCTTTTAATCTGCTCTCATAAGTCAGTTTTCTCAAGCTCCACGAGTGCTCCTATTGTATGAATTCTCTGCAATTTGTCAATATTTGTCTAGCAAGGAGAAGCCCTAAAATGTATGGAATATTCCAGTTACACACACAATATGGGGGGGGGGGCGTGTGGTGGAATTTCAGAATCCTCTCTTACCTGATGAGAAGTCTTCCAGTATAAAATGTCAAATAAATTGGTGGTTTTTATATATTTGAAAAAAGGGCACAAGTCCTTATAATTATAATGTAGCTTCTTTGTTTATTTCATTTATATCCCACCTTTCAAGGCAGTGTACACAGTTCACTGCCCATGTCTCCATTGATTTCTCACAACAACCCTGTGGTGTAGGTTAGGCTGAGATCTATAATAATAATAATAATAATAATAATAATAATAATAATAATAATAAT
>JAXCMG010000123.1:1022990-1062735 GCA_034642415.1 Podarcis siculus | reverse complement strand
ATAATAATAATAATAATAATAATAATAATAATAATAATAATAATAATAATAAATACACTGCCCATCAGACTGGGTTACGCCAGCAACTCTGGGCGGCTTCCCAAAAAAATAAAAACACTGGAAGACATCAAACCATAAAAACCTCCTGATACAGTACTGCCTTCAGATGTCTTCTAGAAGGCAGATAGTTGTTTATTTCCTTGACATCTGATGGAAGGCCATTCCACAGGGCAAGTACCACTACCGAGAAGGCCCTCTGCCTGGTTCCCTGTAACCTCAATTCTCACAATGAGGGAACTGCCAGAAGGCCCTCAGAGCTGGACCTCAGTGCCCGGGCTAAACGATGGGGGTGGAGACGCTCCTTTGGGTACACCGGGCTGAGGCCATTTAGGGCTTTAAAGGTCAGCACCAAGACTTTGAATTGTGCTTAGAAATGTACCGGTACTAATCTTCTTCTCCTCTTATCTACACTACCTCTGGCCGCACTGCTTCCCCCTCCCCTTGGAGAAAGCCGCTCTTTAGCACTCAGTTGGTGCAAGTGGCAATTTGGGTTTTCTCCAGATGGACATTTGATCCAATTTAGCACTAAAGAGCAGGTTTTCCCTGGAAAAGAAGCAGAGCAAGGGGGAAATCACTCATACAGATTAAGCAGAAGTGTGGATAAACCCTTAGAGCAGGCTTCCTCGGCCCTGCAGATGTTTTTGGCCTACAACTCCCATGATCCATAGCTAGCAGGACCAGTGGGCAGGGATGATGGGAATTGTAGTCTCAAAACATCTGGAGGGCTGAGGTTGAGGTTGAGGAAGCCTGCCTTAGAGGCAGTGAGAGGCCCAAGGTCATTCAGTGAGTTTGTGGCCACGCGGAATTTGAACCTTGATCTTTCCAACTGACCCTTACATAACATATGCATGTACGCCACCTGATTTACCATCATTTTATTATTCAATACATGATGACACACAGCTGAGGCTGGGCCTACCATAGGATGTAGCAGAACACGAGAAGCAAAGCTACAGGGAACCAGGCAGAGAGCCTTCTCGGTAGTGGCGCCCGCCCTGTGGAGCACCCTCCCATCAGATGTCAAAGAGATAAACAACTATCTGACATTTAGAAGACATCTGAAGGCAGCCCTGTTCAGGGAAGTTTTTAATGTGTGACATTTTAGTGTATTTTTGGACTTTGTTGGAAGCCGCCCAGAGTGGCTGGGGAAACCCAGCCAGATGGGCGGGATACGCATAAATTATCATCATCATCATCATCATCATCATCATCATCATCATCATCATTGTCATTATCATCATACCCTCCAACATCTGAGAAGATGAAAATAGGGACGTTCAATTTTACATCAAGGGACGCAGGTGGCACTGTGGGTTAAACCACAGATCCTAGGACTTGCCGATCAGAAGATTGGCGGTTCAAATCCCTACGACGGGGTGAGCTCCCGTTGCTTGGTCCCTGCTCCTGCCAACCTAGCAGTTCAAAAGCACGTCAGTGCAAGTAGATAAATACTGAATACTTGGCCTGAAAGCAAGATGAGTGCCGCAACCCCATAGTTGCCTTTGACTAGACTTAACGGTCCAGGGGTCCTTTACCTTTACAAGCCTAGAACACAGATGATCCCTAACTTGCAAGCCTTACCTCTTACTTTAAATTCTCTGGTATGTTACAGTAAAGAAGCATTAAGTCCAAACATTCACTCCAAACTTTCAGCTTTAGTACAACTCTGATTCCACAACTCTGATTTTCTTGCTAACCAACAGGAATCTGAAGTCTTGTTCATGCTGCATTTGGGGGGGGGGGAGCCTGATGTTAGCTGTTTTATATTGGCCACACATTCCATGCTAGCTCTCCAGGATTATCCAGCCAGTCCTATACTAGGTCCTCCTTTCTTCTCTGAAATACAATTTGCTTTTGGCTCCTTGCCCAAAGGCTGTGACGAAGCATTAGCTCCCAAGACAGGTCTCATTCTCTTGGAGTTAAATAAGAAGTGCTGAGCCTACTAGTTCACTAATACCTCTACTACATAATCCCTTATTTTGAGACCTGACCTGGCTGATCCCTGAGTTAAGAACTGCTCACAGAGAGGGGGGAGGCAGGAGCCTTGCTAACAAAGATAAGCAAAATGGGGTTAGAGTTGTATTCTAGTCAGTGAAGTGGGAAGCAGTGCTAACGTAACTCCATTGGGTTAATACATCTGACTCACAAGGAAAAGTTATATACTAATGGTTTTAAACAAGCATTGAGGTGCCGTACACTATTTCATGGTTTATCATAAAGCAAAGAGGAGAGGGGGGAAATCCCTTTGTAGGTTCTGGTAGTAGTGTCTGCTTTCCACCATAGACTTATAAATTGTAGAGTTGGAATGGACCCCATCTAGTCCAAGCCCCTGCAATGCAGGAATGGGAATGTTGGTTCCTTGCTATCACCTAATGAAGCAATGATGATACTCCAGCTGAACTACTTAAAATTTTAAAAGATGATGCTGTTAAGGTGCTACACTCAATATGCCAGCAAATTTGGAAAACTCAGCAGTGCCCAGAGGATTGGAGAAGATCAGTCTACATCCCAATCCCAAAGAAGGGCAGTGCCAAAGAATGCTCCAACTACCGCACAATTGCACTCATTTCACACACTAGCAAGGTTATGCTTAAATTCTACAAGGCAGGCGCAATATGTGGACCGAGAACTCCCAGAAGTGCAAACTGAATTTCGAAGGGGCAGAGGAACCAGAGACCAAATTGCAAACATGCACTGGATTATGGAGGAAGCTAGAGAGTTCCAGAAAGACAGCTACTTCTGCTTCATTAACTATGCAAAAGCCTTTGACTGTGTCGACCACAGCAAACTATGACAAGTTCTTAAAGAAATGGGAGTGCCTGATCACCTCATCTTTCTCCTGAGAAATCTCTATGTGGGACAAGAAGCTACAGTTAGAACTGGATATGGAACAACTGATTGGTTCAAAATTGGGAAAGGAGTATGGCAAGGCTGTATATTGTCTCCCTGCTTATTTAACTTATATGCAGAATTCATCAGGCGAAAGGCTGGGCTGGACAAATCCCAAACCGGAATTAAGATTGCTGGAAGAAATATCAACAACCTCAGATATGCAGATGACAGAACCTTGATGGCAGAAAGTGAGGAGGAATTAAAGAAACTTTTAATGAGGGTGAAAGAGGAAAGTGCAAAATATGGTCTGAAGCTCAACATAAAAAAAACGAATATCATGGCCACTGGTCCCATCACCTCCTGGTAAATAGAAGGGGAAGAAATGGAGGCAGTAAGAGATTTTACTTTCTTGGGCTCCATGATCACTGCAGATGGTGACAGCAGTCACAAAATTAAAAGACTCCTGCTCCTTGGGAGAAAGGCGATGGCAAACCTAGACAGCATCTTAAAAAGCAGAGACATCACCTTACCAACAAAGGTCCATATAGTTAAAGCCATGGTTTTCCCAGTAGTGATGTATGGAAGTGAGAGCTGGACCATCAAGAAGGCTGATCGGCGAAGAATTGATGCTTTTGAATTCTGGTGCTGGAGGAGACTCTTGAGAGTCCCATGGACTGCAAGAAGATCAAACCTATCCATTCTGAAGGAAATCAGTCCTGAGTGCTCACTGGAAGGACAGATCCTGAAGCTGAGGCTCCAATACTTTGGCCACCTCATGAGAAGAGAAGACTCCCTGGAAAAGACCCTGATGTTGGGAAAGATAGAGGGCACAAGGAGAAGGGGATGACAGAGGACGAGATGGTTGGACAGTGTTCTCGAAGCTACAAACATGAGTCTGACCAAACTGCAGGAGGCAGTGGAAGACAGGAGTGCCTGGTGTGCTCTGGTCCATGGGGTCACAAAGAGTCGGACACGGCTAAACAACAACAAAACAACAAAGAAGCAATTGGGGCCAAAGAGAACAGGATTAACCAAACAGCTCTGGCATCAGGAGACAGCAAAAGACTATCGAAGACCAGAGATCCAGTTTTATGTTTAGCAGTCAAACTCGCTGACTGTCCTCATAGTCTTGAACAAGTCCCCTTCTTTCGACTCCACTAAGTAATAAATAATAATAATAATAATAATAATAATAATAATAATAATAATTTATCATTTATACCCTGCCCATCTGGCTGGGTTTCCCCAGCCACTCTAGGCGGCTCCTAACAGAATATTAAAAACACGATAAAACATCAAACATTAAAAACTTCCCTAAACAGGGCTGCCTTCAGATGTCTTCTAAAAGTCAGATACTTGTTTATCTCCTTGACATCTGATGAGAGGGCATTCCACAGGACAGGTGCCACTACCAATAAGGCCCTCTGCCTGGTTCCCAGTAACCTTACTTCTCGCAGTGAGGGAACCGCCAGAAGACCCTTGGCGCTGGACCTCAGTGTCCGGGCTGAACAATAGGGGTGGAGACGCTCCTTCAGTTATACTGGGCCAAAGCCATTTAGAGCATGGATAGGCAAACTAAGGCCCAGAAGCAGGATCTGGCCCAATCACCTTCTAAATCCGGCCTGTGGATGGTCTGGGAATCAGTGTGTTTTTAGATGAGTAGAACATGTGCTTTTATTTAAAATGCGTATCTGGGTCATTTGTGGGGCCTAGGGATGCCTTCATTTACCCCCCAAAATATAGTCCAGCCCCCCACAAGGTCTGAGGGACAGTGGACCTTGTTGACAGTGGACAGTGCTGAAAAAGTTTACTGACCCTTAATTTAGGGCTTTAAAGGTCAGCACTAACACTTTGACTTGTGCTCGGAAACATACTGGGAGCTAATGTAGGTCTTTCAGGACTGGTGTTATATGGTCTCAATGGCCAATCACAGTCACCAGTCTAACTGCCGCATTCTGGATTACTTGTAGATTCCAGGTTACCTTCAAAGGTAGCCCCACGTAGAGTGCATTGCTGTAGTTCAAGCAGGAGATAACCAGGAAGGTTCGAGAAATTATATATAGTTTTCATATTGCTTTAAGAAGTGAGAATTAGGCAGGTTCACATTTAAAATAGGAACTGAACTAATTTCTCCTCCATCCACAGCCAGGACTTTTCTGTCCTCCCAAAAATTCAGATGGAAGGATTAGATCATTTTTTTGTTAATCACCCAAAAATCATCTTAAAATTGTATATTGTGATCCTTGTATGGAACGTATGAATATACACAAATTAATTAGTAGCAATTAATTGGGTGGGGGGAGATCGCTTGTCATGTAGGTTGACTTGTTTGTTTAATAAGAAGAAATTGCATTCCCTGTTGGTTTAAAATGATTCCCTGCTCCTCCAAAAGATACAAGAGAAAAACCCGCCTCCTTTTTAAGTATGTTATTACAGAATGAAGAGATCCAATTTTCATTTAAAGTGTGCCCTTTGCCAATTCATAGGACTCCAACCTGTTCTCACCCAGGTTAATGGCACCAACTCCCATTTATTCCAAGGAAACAAGAACAAGTCTGCCGAGTGAAAAGGTCAACAGAATGCAATTACATCTGAGTTTGGAGGAGCAAAATGTAAAACCCCCAATTAAAGTCAAAGACAGTTTGGGTCGCAAAAAACGGAATATCCATTAGTCACCGGAAGAGTGAGCCACAATTACTCTTACTAATGCCAACTCTTCTGAGCTGGACTGGTTCATATGAATCGGACTCCCCAGTCTATTCTGAAACATCTAGAGGTTGGCATTTAACAAGTCAAGTATTTCCCCTACATCCAAGTCCTGGGATTGTCAATCAACCAATTCTAACAAAGTGTTTTTATGGCACAGCTTCTGAATAAAACCTGAAAATGATGGTTGCTATATTTCTGAGCAAATCTATTAAAAAATAAAAAATACAACGAAGTCACAAGAATCTGTGTTGAAATAGTTAAAAGTTCACATGATGCTGATAGTTTTAGTAATCAAGAAATCTTCCCCTCATAAAAATATATGTGAAGTTAGATAACCTCAAAGATTTCGCAAACTGAGTGTATGATGTAATCTGCAATATAATGTATTGGTTGAATCTAATCTTTCACCAATTTCTATAAATGAATAAACTGCCTGAAAAACAAAAGGAGATTATCTTGCATAGATTTTCATGACAGACCTGAACTCTTATCTACATCATTGAATGGGTTTCCTACCTAAAGATTTCTGCTTCAATGTGGACTAAATTAATCAGTGAAATGACATTGTTAAGAACCACAAACTAATCCCATAACATTGCCAAGGACAGGGTTAGAGGGACTGTCTAAGGCACACATGGGTGGGCTATCAATTTTTGGCTCAAAAACCAGAAAGTGGAGCAAGAGATATGACTTTTATTATATTTTGTGCCACAAAAAATATAGGATACTGTGTGTAGCAGATTAACTAGGAGTCCTTAATAAGTGATAAAAAGCAAAGCTAGCTGTGCTGTTCCAAAGGGGGGGGGGCACTATAAAAATCACGATTTTGCAATAGTTTTAACAGAACCTGCAAATTTTTTGCAAGTACGTATGGTATGATACTGCATAATGATGCATGGAATGTGAGAGGTGATGCACATTTCAGGTTGATACAGGTAGAAAGTGACTCCACCTTCAGCTTCTGGATGAACATATTGAGATAATGATGAGGATGAGGATGCATTGGTACAGCCCAAAATCATGCATCCTGTTCTGTCAAATGGAGTGTTAGACCTGGTGCATTTATGCTGTTCAGTTCAGTTCAGTCAGAACTAGGTGGTGGATCTTAGCTCACAGATGGGAAAACTCAGTGGCCAAATGGAGCCCTCTAGGCCTCCGGGGAATGTCCCAGTCCACACCCTTTCCAACCCAGTTTTTGCTTGTCTTGAATGTGTTCTTGACTTCTGATACTTCTTGTTTCTCCAGATGGAAGATAGGGGGCAAATTCAAGGGTGTGTATAAACTAGACTATTGTGCTGTACATTAATTGCCCCTCCTGACCTGCTGAACACTGGTATGTGGCCCCCAGAAGATTTCATAGAAACAAAGAATTACAGAGTTGGAAGGATCCCATGGGGTTCTCGGGTCCAACCCCCCGCAATGCAGGAATCTCAACAAAATCATACGTGACGTGCTTAAAAAACCTCCAAGGAAAAATTGTCCACCACCTCTTGTGGGAGTCTGTTCCATTGTCAAACAGCTTTTACTGGTATACTGTGCCCTCCCTGAGGAACGCCCTCCCACCAGATGTGAAAGAGAACAACAACTACCAGACTTTTAGAAGACATCTGAAGGCAGCCCTGTTTAGGGAAGCTTTTAATGTTTGATGTATTACGGTGTTTTAATATTTTGTTGGAAGCCAACTGAGGCGGTCACCTCACCTTGCCTCACCTTGCTTGCTCCAGCAGGTAGAATTTCAGCATGGGCAGTAAAAAAAAAAAAAATGTAAAGGACCCCTGGATGGTTAAGTCCAGTCAAAGGCAACTATGGGGTTGCGGTGCTCTTCTCACTTTCAGACTGAGGGAGACGGTGTTTGTCCACAGACAGCTTTCCGGGTCATCTGGCCAGCATAACTAAACCACTTCTGGCTCAATGGAATACCATGATGGAAACCAGAGTGCATGGAAGCGCCGTTTACCTTCCTGCCACAGTGGGACCTATTTATCTACTTGCACTGGTGTGCTTTCAAAATGCTAGGTTGGCAGGAGCTGGGACAGAGCAACAGGAGCTCACCCCATTGCAGGGATTGAAATTGCTGACCTTTTGATTGGCAAGCCCAAGTGGCTCAGTGGTTTAGACCACAGTGCCACTGGCATCCCTCAACATGGGCAGTAGACCTGGAAGAGGAACAGAGGCTGGGACTGCAGCTGCTGCCCCTATTTGTTTTGTTTTGTTTCTTCCTGTGGGCATGCATAGTAAATAAGAGGCTCCTCCAATTGGTGACTTGAGATCCTGTATTTGCTCCCATAAGCTCTGTTACAAATTCATTCTCGGTAGCTAATGCTTCCTCCTGCCCTTTGTGCACAGAATCAGCAGCTTTCATAAGCCCAACAGGGTTTCACTTATTCTAACACATTTGCAATAAAACACAAGCTGGCCCCACGCGCTCTCAATCTCTTCTGGCCTTTTGTGACAGGAGGATGAAGGTGTTTTACTCTCAGCAGGTGCCCCTTGTATATCAACAATTAATATGGAAATCAGTCTCCACTAATTAATAGCCCACAGGAGATTTGTGTGCTCATTCTATTTTTCACTCAAACAAAGGGTCATGGAATGTAACATCTCTCCTCACCACCTTCAAGCACCAGCTTCTCTGCCTTTGGGGAATTTCCAGGCATTTCGCTTTCAACAAAATAACCTTGCAGAAGTAGACATTATTTTCTAAAATTCATGGGGAGAGATGTGTGAAATAGTGACACCAGGCCTCGCAAAACAGGGTCGGGCATTTTTACAAAAGTTTGGGACCAGCTTCTAACTTTTCTTCCACAAGTTATTCCTTATGCAGGGCAGGCAAAACAGATACTATTAATATTAAAGGACATGGTTCCTTGCTATGAGCAGCTCACAGTCCTTCCACAAATAGGTCCAACCTTTCTTAGTTTAGCTTTCTATTCTATTATTATTATTACTGTTATCATCATCATTAGTGAAGTCATTTTGTTGCTGAAATTCTTCATCAGGAGTCAAGGAGGGAAAGAAAGCTGATAAAGGATATGAAATCCAAGTCTTATGAGGTACAGTTGAAGGAAGTTGGGTACCGTATGTTTGGTCTGGAAAAGAGGAGACTGAGGAGATATGATAACCATCTTCAAATATCTTTTTTTTGCCATTTATTTTTATTGATTTTACAATATAAACCCAATTACACAAATCACTTCCAAATTAATACAATTTTGTTAAGAGGCTTCCCACACAATGTTCTTGATGGATCTTTATGATCTAATATGACTGTGCTTCGTATTATTACTTATTTCTATTACATTCTATTTTTCAAAATTATCACATAATTAACAGCTCCACTCCTAATGATTTCTATTCTTGTTATTGTATGATTTACATTCCAAAAAAAGGCTTCAAGTGAGGAGACACGGCTTTTTCCTTTTCATCTTGTGTGCGCCACATCCAAAAGTCATTTGTTAGTTTTTTGACCTTATATATCTCTCAGATGTTTTCCTTTTTCTTGTAGCATTTGGGACTATCTCCTTACTCCCACTGCTGTTGTATTCCAGCTTGGTTGAGGTGGAGCTGCAACTTCAAGGTTAAACCCTCTTCTTTCTCAGGCTCAGCTCCTTCCCATAATACTCAAGCAGTTTGAAATCGACAACAGCAGATCCCTCCCTTCCACTGGCACCAAGAATCAACAAGGTCCAGAGATTCACCATTTCTTCCTCTGGCTGGGAAGGGCGGAGAAAGGCAGTACAGTGGTACCTCTAGTTACGGACTCGATCCATTCCAGGGTGCCATTTGCACCCCAAAAAGTCCACAACTAGAGCGCCGCTTCTGCGCATGCACACGGTGCGATAGAGCACTTCTGTGCATGTGCAAAGTGCGCAGAACGCTTCTGTTCATGTGCAGCAAAACCCAGAAGTATACACTTCCGAGTTTGCTGCGTTCGCAAGCTGAAAAGACGTAAGATGAACCTAACGCAATATGAGGTATGACTGTACCATTCTTCTTCCAACATCACATCACTTTCCTTTCTTGGCTACCATAGCATTTTGCTTTTTTTATTTATTTTTAACTAGATTATATCTCAACATCTCCATTATATCTTTCAGTCTTTTTTTTTTTGGGGGGGGGGTAGGCTCTAACTCCCAGTGAAATCCTTCCAAACGAAACAACCAAGCTTTACTCCTGTTAAGCCGCACACAGCTTTACATCTTCTTTTAAATTTCCATGTTACATCGTACATCAAACCATCCTCACTTGTATATCTTAAAATTCAGTATTGGGAGAGGGCTGCCAAATCATGAATGTAAAAACTTCCATAAACCTTTTACTTGCCTCACCTCTATCCACCTCCAGCACAAGATGGAGCCTCTCCATTGACGCTGAGCTGGGAAAGCATATTGGCAAGGCAGCCATGGCAATGGCTTGTCTCTCCAAAAGGGTATAGGAGAATGTGATGCAAATGTCCAATACCAAGATTGCATGTATTGTATTGTATTGATCTTTATTACGGCCATTGGCCCGTCACACGACAGTTTCCCATACCAACATAATATACTTGAACCTCCAAATTTAAAACCGCCAAAACTTACAAAAAAAAAAAAAAACAACAAAACCAGACAAGAACCAAAGCAAAACAAAAACAAAAGACCAACATCATACATTACAGGGATTGCATGTTGAGCCCTCCACTTTATGGAAGAGAGTCATGGGCAGCTTACAACTGTCAGGAGTGACACCTCAATGTCTTCCGCATGTGATATGGATGTTGGGTATCACATGGCACAACAGAGTTTCGAACAAAGCTGTGTTCTCCCAAGTCCACATTCCAGGATGTTCACACTCCTGTCTCAGCAATGTCTACACTGGCTTGGTCATGTGCATAGAACGGAAGATGGCAGGACCCCCAAGGACATGCTCTACAGGGAGCTGGCTTCAGACACCAGGCCCACTGGCAGACCAACTCTACATTACCAAGATGTCTGCAGACTTGACATGAAAGCTGGCAACATCAACCCCGCTGTGTGACCATCCCTGGCAGATGACCATAGTGCCTAGGGACAGTCAAGTTGTGTATCCATAGCAGTGACCAGAGGAGAAATGACCATTGGGATGATCAGAGAGAGGAGAAATGCTATGGTGCATCTGCAGCAGCACAACCAGATACCTTCATCTACCCAAGCTGCAACAAAACATGTCTCTTCCGTATCAGTCTCTACAGCCACAGCAGGCACTGCAACCTTCTAAAAGTTTGACTTCACCCCTAAAGTCCCAGTCCTCCCTTGTCTTCCAAGACAGACTGATGTGAACCTGCCATCGTTTGAGAAGCACTTATCAGCTCTGGGAGAACCTGGTTCTTTGAATATCGCACAAATTGTCTCAAAAAATACAGATGGTTAATTCTAACTTTTTTTTTACTGACTCACTGGCTGCCTTCTTGCGGTCTATGCTGCTTTCCAATGCAAGCACAGTTTGTCAGTCCATGTGGTGCGCATGCCCCAAAGCACAAGGTGGAAGTAAGCCGAATCAATAAACCTGAGGCCCTGTGCACATAAGCTGCTTTTCTCCTCTCCTGTTCGCTTTTCATCTTGGAGGCCTCCACCTGCGTTTGCTGCTATCCTTCCAAGATAAAGGTAATCCATGACAGGAGATGGAAAAGAGCTTACTGCCTGTCAAACAGTTTGACCATTCCCACAGAGGAGACAAACCTTTGTGTTCACAATGTGCCATGCCGTTAACCAAACCCCATGCCTGCAGTCGCCCGAAGCTCTAATTTATTTTGCAGATGGCTCCTCTTTTTTTTAGTCAACAGTGTCTCATCTTACTCCTGATGGCCATGCCGTCTCCTCTTGATCCCAGAAGAGCTTTCAGCTCCACTCCATCAACTTCCATGCATGCAACAGGGGAAAGCGGAATCGCTGTTTTCTAAGCAATGACTGTTGATGGTCATTTCTCATGTTACACATTATTCTGCTGAGTTTTTGCATTCTGAATCAATGTTTATTCTACCTTGAGGTAGCCAAGCTAACTTGCTCTTTAAAATTGATATCTACCTTTGTTTGGGAAGGTTAAGGGTCTCTGAAAAGTACCTGCTGCAAAGAATACAAGCTGTTTCTTACTGGTAGCAAAGGAGGGGGGGTGAACTTGGCTGTAAAGAAGAAAGCTTCAACTATTGTTTCTAAGAGAGAGTTTGGAAAATCACAAATCAAAGGAAAATGGAAGCAGGAGAAATGGGCCACCCATTCCATATGAGTTGGGGAAATGTGTAGGATGTATAATTGCTGTATAATTTATTGTGCACCTAACAGATTGAAAGATACATATCTTTTGTAAGATTTCACCGGGATATTGCAGAAATTAATGCCAGCTAATCTCCGAGGCAACCGAAAATACTAAATTCCTTAAAAGCCAAGGCTATATTAAGCTAGGATGTCCAGATTCAGGGTGAGATTAATTTAAGATAGCATTTCATTTCACAATAAAGAAATTAATTGCGGAAGTAGGTACTCTATTGAGAACTCTTGAGCTTAATGATTAGTTTTTATGGATATACTTGCATGAATATAAAACCAGCCTTAAGGGTTTCTGTCAAATATCTCACTTTGGGTGAAAGTTAACAAATTGACACTGTGAGCCCTCGAGTGAATTAAAGGGTCACCAGATTGCAGGCAAGGAAGGTCTCTGCCATCCATCTGCAGATAATTGTGAAACTTTTGCAAACACTCAAACAGGTTTCTCATGGTTGAGAAAGAACTGACTGATTAAAGGGGGGTCAATTATTTCTCCTTGCCTTGTAAATCAGATTAGCACAACTTTATAGCCATTGAAATTCAGACCACCAGCTATGGTACCTATAGTATTATGGCCTGCTAGATTGCACAGAGGGGGGAAAGACGGACACTGAGACCTTCCTATGGCTGAGAGCTCATTCTAGTCCAGAACACATAGCAGGTTGCATTCAACTTGGTTGCTCTCAAGTTGTGCAGGCAGCCTTTCTTTCATGCCTTTGCTCTTTCTGTTCATCCACACCCAGGTTGTCTTGCCCATATCTTAAGATCAGAGCCAGAAGGCCTGTTGCTGTACCAGCCTTCCTCATCTCAATTCTTTTCAGTCTGACTTTCTCCTTGATATAAGCCAGCTTTGGTAGCCCAGATAAGCTGAGACTTCTTCTGAGTTAGATCTATGGTCTATGGTGGGCGATAAATTGGCAGGGTAGATTCCTATTCATTGGACTGTAGTGTAAAATCAGGTAGATTCCACTTTCTGATACCTTTTTCATGGGTATTTTCTTTTTCTGCTAGAGGGAGTGGGGAGCATCCCTAAATCAAATAAAAAGGTAAAGGTACCCCTGCCCGTACGGGCCAGTCTTGACAGACTCTGGGGTTGGTGCGCCCATCTCACTCTAGAGGCCGGGGGCCAGCGCTGTCCGGAGACACTTCCGGGTCACGTGGCCAGCGTGACATCGCTGCTCTGGCGAGCCAGAGCTGCACACGGAAACGCCGTTTACCTTCCCGCTAGAAAGCGGTCCCTATTTATCTACTTGCACCCGGGGGTGCTTTCGAACTGCTAGGTTGGCAGGCGCTGGGACCGAGCAACGGGAGCGCACCCCGCCGCGGGGATTCGAACCGCCGACCTTTCGATCGGCAAGCCCTAGGAGCTGAGGCTTTTACCCACAGCGCCACCCGCGTCCCTAAAATCAAATAAGTAAGACTTTAATCATCTTCAGTATTTCACTCACATGGCCTACACAGGTATTTTGGTATGCACACAGAGCCCCTTCATATGTACGCATGATGAGTACACAGGCAGGGCATGACTGTCAGACAGCCCACAACTTCTCCAATGCACTCCTTGAACATGCAAGCTGCTCACTCCCCACATGAGCCAGTTAAGGGAGCTTGCAATATATGTGGGTTTTTAACCTTCTGCCATTTGATGCATGATAACGTCAAAAAGGATTAAGGACCAGTCTCCTCGATTCTCACTCTCCATAACATGCTTATCTCATTCCTCATCCTGAAGAGGTTATTCTGTCTATAAGAAAATCAAGTGGCTTCCTATTGGTCTTATTGGAGTCACAGAAAAGCAGCATCACCGCAGATGGGGGGACGTGGTAGCATTAAAGGGCAACCCTTTCATTTGTTCTATTTTTGCTTTGGTGGGAGGTGATTTTTGGTTTTCTGCAAGGTTCGTGGAGCATCTCTAAATCCACCATTTCACCCTGAGATGAAACATAGCTGTGCACATATAGAAATTATGCCAATCATGGCCTCGTCACTTACATCCATTCCTCCCCAATTCCCGTGACATGTTAAAGCAGACTTCTGCTTCACAGACAAAATCTGTTCTTAGTTCCTTATAGCCTGTTCGTCTTCTGCGTTTTAGAATCGCAAAGCACCGCAAAGCACAACCAGCTTGCAATCAGTATTCACCTGCAGCAAAAGCCCAAGATCCTCTTGCAGGGCCAAATGACATCGCTTGCTGAAAGGTCCATTGCCATCACAGCAGGATAATGAACAGTGCACTGGCCTCATCGATAATACAATTCTCACAAAATGCAGGGCATAGTGACAATTACAGACTTCCAGAAAAAAACAGAACATATGACTGTGGGTTGCTAAATAGGAAACAAAGCTCAATGAAAAGAAGTCTTTAAGCAAAATACAGGAACAACATCTGCTCTTTGGAACATCTGAAAAATGCCACTGGCATGAACAGAGAAATTGCTGGTATGTTTTAAGCCTGGAAGTTATCCCAGTGCATTTTGATTACTTTTGGATGAAATTCAATGAAGAAGCCAAAGGCATCTTCAATTGCGGAAAATATTGAGATTAGTAATTTATCTCAGAAGCAAAAGAAGGCAGGCTTTTAAAAGGGACGGCGAGGGAGTTTCTTAGAAAGAAGCATACTGTCTGTGTTAGGCACATGGCAAGTATGATTCATCTTTCCCATGAAATATTATTGTGAACCAGGAGTAGGGTTGGATCTGGTGGGCTGAAGCCGTCCACCAATATATGGACCTTGCCTCAAAGCATCAGCTTTGCTACCTGCATTACTATGGTAAATCAGAGGCAGAGGAGACACATGTTTCATCATTTTTCATCCACTCTGGAAGAGCCGGGGAAATGGGAAATGGATTTCTTCACTCAGGCACTGATCGGGTAAAGATTCAAGTTGAGGATGCCTTTGGACATGTTTTGTTGTCGTTTAGTCATGTCCGACTCTTCGTGACCCCAAGGACCAGAGCACGCCAGGCACTCCTGTCTTCCACTGCCTCCCGCAGTTTGGTCAGACTCATGTTTGTAGCTTCGAGAACACTGTCCAACCATCTCGTCCTCTGTCATCCCCTTCTCCTTGTGCCCTCCATCTTTCCCAACATCAGGGTCTTTTCCAGGGAGTCTTCTCTTCTCATGAGGTGGCCAAAGTACTGGAGTCTCAGCTTCAGGTCTGACCTTCCAGTGAGCACTCAGGGCTGATTTCCTTAAGAATGGATAGGTTTGATCTTCTTGCAGTCCATGGGACTCTCAAGAGTCTCCTCCAGCACCATAATTCAAAAGCATCAATTCTTCGGTGATCAGCCTTCTTTATGGTCCAGCTCTCACTTCCATACATCACTACTGGGAAAACCATGGCTTTAACTATACGGACCTTTGTTGGCAAGGTGATGTCTCTGCTTTTTAAGATGCTGTCTAGGTTTGTCATCACCTTTCTCCCAAGAAGCATGCGTCTTTTAATTTCGTGGACATGTTTACTAAGACTATTTTTCAACGGGCCTTTTCAATGGGTCATCTGTTATTGTTTACTGCCAGCACTTCATAATCAAAAGGTATAATGCCTCTGAAAATATGGTGCTTGCATTGCAGCTGATAATCCATTAATAAAGCTGTCCTCCAGAATATGTGATTTAGGAAGATCAGAACCAGCCCGAGGCAATTTGCAGCCCAAGGTGGAACAGCAAACAGCACTCTAAACTCAAGATGCATAGCACCCAAAGCTTATGAAATTATGTTGGCATCTGAGACAGAAAACCCCACAAGCAACTTTCCTTGGGAGTAAAGATACTTCAATAATAACTAGCAATTTATTGCCCTTGCAAGAGATCCAAAATCTGCCGCAAGAGGCAATTGTCCCACTGCGCCTAATGGAGGGCCAGTCCCAGGGAGCAGCAGGAATACACCACTACCTCTGAGCTAGGCATAATTTTCCCCTAGCAACATCACCCTTTTGCACACAAGCATTCACATCCAAAAGAACTGGCTGAGCACCACATTCTTACATACAACAAACAAAGCAAAAAGCTGCCTATATTATATATGCTAATCAAAACAATTGGCTACTTGGAAGCACTGCTACAAATGCTACAAGTGTCATGTTTAAAACAATCTCTTTATGAAATTTGAATACTATAGCTCAGAGGTTTGAAGTAATCAGATTATTGTTTCAAAACTGCATGCTCCGACATTCACTTATCAATGTTGCTAAAGTGCCCCTCTAATCATGCCTATATAGAGAACATCTATTTGCCTGTAAATGATAAATTTGCAGATTTCCCCATTATTTGTGGTCTCATTTGTTTCTCCTCCAGAGCTGATTGAATCAACATTTTTGTTGTTCTTCTGTTACACTTGGATTATCATTGCTGAAAGGTTCACATGGCAATTTCTCTGCCTGCTCTGCTGATCTTAAAACTCTGAACAGCACGCTGCCATTTTTCCTTTAATTAATACTGGTTTCACCTGCCCTACTGGATGTTGTTTTAATTTATACCATTGAAGAAGGCATTGAAATATTACCGACATATGGTATTGGACTGAGTCATGGAAGAACCATGGAGACCATGTTGAACTATGGCAGGCATCCCCAAACTCGGCACCCCAGATGTTTTGGGACTACAGTTCCCATCATCCCTGACCACTGGTCCTTTTAGCAAGGGATGATGGGAGTTATAGTCCCAAAACATCTGGAGGGCCGAGTTTGGGAATGCCTGGGGTAGACCCTCCAAGTGTCCCTATTTTCCTGGATTTACAGAAGCCCTCCCAGTTTCTGATTTGATCCTGGAATGTCCAACTTTTCCTTAAGATGTCCCTATTTTCATCCAATAAATGTTGGTGGGTGTTCAGTTATCTGACCCCCAAGCCATCTAAAGACAGCCCTCTATAGGGAAAGGTTTTTTTTTAAAAAAAAATGTTTAATGTTTAATTATGTTTTTATATATGTTGGGAGCCACCCAGAGTGGCTGTCCCTAATTTCATTGGGAAAATGTTGGAGGGTATGTTCCAGTAAGCATGCCAACTTTGCTCTGTTGATGCTCCCACAGCACATTGACCCTCCTGCCTCCTTGTCCTTCCCCCTCCCCACTGCTGGAAAGCTGGTGTTGAAGCCAAGTCAATTCTGGATGGAGGTATATACCTTGCCAATGCTATTGTTATTGATGGTTGGTTCAAACCACAGCTGACCAAGACACAAGATGCCCTAGGAGGAGGCCCAGGTTCACCCATGGTGCATTAATAATATCACACCACATACGTAGATGCAGGACCATCCTGAGAGGGAATGCTGGGGGTGGGGACATAGCTAACTCAGTTGTGGAACAGGTCTTCTGCTGCCACTGCCACAACACCATCTGCTCTAGAAAATGGGGCTGCCTTTCAAGACTGTGCGAAAACTGCAGCTGAGGTTGCTACTAACAGGCTGTAATCTTAACCCCACTTATCTGAGATTAAGGCCCACTGAATTAAATTCAGTTTCTATAGAAGTAGATCTCGTTAGGATTGTGCTGTTAAACTGGTCGTTGTGATTATATTGCACCCGTGCAATGCCAAATGTACTTGCTCACAGACTGTTTCCATGACACTTGTAGTTTCTGCTAACTCTATAATCCTATAATTCTATGATTTCCGGAATGTGGAGTATCCAGGAATCAGTCAATGCTAATCGGCATCCCACAGTGCCATGTTTTCTTGCAAGTTCCAGATGTGATGAATCAATAAAACCTCAACTAAATAATCCCCCTAATTTCAAATTATCTCTGAACTGAGATTAGCCATGAATTATTGTGTGAACAGATTCTCAAGCATTATTTACTGGGCACTTCCTCATCCCTAGTAGTCACTTAAATAATATACATTTGAGGGGTTTTTCTGTTTTGTTTTGGCTCAGATTGAGAAATTGCTATATGCAGTTGCTCTCTGGTGAAGATAAATATTCATACATATGACAACATTCCCAATTTTTTTCTTATCTCCAAGATCTGATGTGGGTGGGATCAGTTTGAACTGTGACACATCCTTGAATGAACTTTCTCTTTTTAAAGCAAATTTATATATTCTTTTGAAGGTGGATCTCACACCTTTTCTGAGGAAGCTGACTCACCACATTTACATAAACCTACTGCTTTGCCAGGAACAGAGAGAATTACAGTGGGATGGTCCAGCAGATATGTCCTGATTATCTGGCCAGGTGTCTGACAGGAACAATCAGAGATAAGGCTGAGAAACTCTCAATACACATTAAAATGAAAAGAGGAGAACAGACGCAATCACAACTCTTTACAGGTTTCAGGTATCCTAGAAACTACATGTTCCAGTCCCAGGACTCTTGCTGCCCACATCCTTGCATCTTCCAAGGATCTCAGTTACCCTGGGGAAAACTTTGTTTCCCAGACACCTTTGCACCTGCCCATCAGAAATACCTATGCTGCTGCTTTTGCTAATTCCATCACTGCTGCCTGGTCAGGTAAGTGTGAAGGGGGCTGGGGGAACATAGAAGGTGGTTTCAGGGTTTGTTGAACATCCTCAAGTCTGCAAAAGACTTCAACTCCCTCAGAATTGGACTGAAAAATCCAAGCTATTCTCTGTTTGGTTGCTAAGTCCAATTACAAATCAAACTGAAGAGATAGGGATTGTCAACCATCACTATATTAAACACAGTAGCCATAATGAAATCACTTTATAGTCATGCATCTACTTTCCAAAGGGACCAGACATCAAAAGAGCCGTTTCAAAACAGGTCCTGAGCCACCAAAAGGTATCTGCTGCCTTCTTTGTTTACCTTGCCGGCAGACAAATAAATAGACAGAGACATAGAGAAGTGGCTGCTAAAATCTTTCAGTGGGGAGCTGCAAAAACATATTGACGATTGGATTAAGTTGTATACCCAAGCTCTGTATCTTTTTCATATTTTATGAACGCCTTTACAGAAAAATTATATAAATGAAAGATGAGAAGTAATTTCAACCTAAACACTTGTCACAGACGTACTATGCCTGGGAAGGAGCTCAACAGTAAATTGGAATCCATTAGGCAATCAATCATCTAGCAACCTCTGGTATCAAGCGAGTTGAGTTTTACAGCAATCGGAATTCACTCTTCTCTGTGAGAAGGTTTCAGGTTAACTTGTTTTCCAGAAAAGGCCTTTAAAGGCCTAACTCCCCTTTTAAGGGACTCTGAGACCCCAACATTTGTTAATGGTCAGAGATGAATGAGTTGAGCAAGGATCCAGCAAGGCAGATATTTATTATTCTGTTGTGCAAGAACTCTGAAAGTCTTGGGAAACTGGCTAACCATTTATCAAAGACCAGCCAAAAGCATCATACATACATCACAGAAAGAGGCAGTCTACAGCAGAAGTTTGAGGCTTAGCTCCTGACTGACAAGATACCTGATAATAAGTATTGTCCTGGTTTTCAGGTGTAAAAATGGCATGGGGGGGATTTTAGCCAAATCGGCAAAATGTCAGGGAAAACCTGGATGTATGGCAATGCGATGGAAAAATCAGCGCAAACAGCTGGAAAAGCTTAAAATCATTATTTTTGGAGTAGGTTTCCCCAAGAAAGCTCAACAATCTGGGTTTGTTCGTTCCTGGGGTGTCAGGAATTTTACTTTTTGAAATATGTCAACCCTATGATAATGGTCACTGTTTGCATCATCTGACCAGCCTGGGATATCCCTTTGATATGGTAAATATCCGGGTTCCTGAATCCCTTTTATAAACTTACGCCTATTGCTAAGATATTCTATTGACAGGTCTGCTTAGTTTAACACAGGGGTCAGCAAACTTTTTCATCAGGGGGCTGGTCCACTATCCCTCAGACCTTGAGGAAAGAAAAGAAAAAAAGAAAGAAAAGGAAAGTAAAAAAATGAACGAATTCCTATGCCCCACAAATAACCCAGAAATGCATTTTAAAGAAAATGATGCATTCTACTAATATAAAAACACGCTGATTCCTGGACCATCCATGGGCCAGATTTAGAAGGTGATTGGGCTGGATCCGGCCCCCAGGCCTTAGTTTGCCTACCCATGCCTTAGCTGATTACTTGGAGTGAAAGGAGATATGGGGCTGCTGTATAGGAATAGAACGAATTTCTATGCCCCACAAACAACCCAGAGATACATTTTAAATAAAAGCACACTTTCTACTCATGTAAAAACACCAGGCAGGCCCCACAAATCACCCAGAGATGCATTTTAAATAAAAGGACACATTCTATTCGTGTAAAAACACGCTGATTCCCAGACCATCTGGGGGCCGGATTTAGAAGGCGATGGGGCCGGATCCGGCCCCCAGGCCTTAGTTTGCCTACCCATGGTTTAACAGATACTTGCCAGACTGGTTTTGCAAGGAGGAGTAAGCACCTACATTCCACACAGTGAATCTACAGGATTTATGAGTGAAAATAACTATTTGGGGAAGGTATTCTCTCCCATTTCCTTCCTCCTACTGCAGAGAAATATTTTGGGTCATTTAAGAGAGTCAAAATGGCTTCAGGATAGCTCACCTATGATGGCTTACCATTTCAGAATATGACTAATGTACCTATGTATGTGCACCCAGCCTGTGTATTTTGAGCACTTATTTTATTAATCTGACATCTGAGAATTGGAGGGTGGGGGGAGGAGATGAACTGCTATCAGTTGATGTGAAAGTACAAAGGATATTGCGCACGTGTAATGATGTGATGAGGCTTTATCCCATTCTTTGTTTTTCTGATTTACTTCAACAGTAAATGGAAGACATTAATATTTCAAGGGGCAAATACAACACTGGTGAATCAGAGTATACTTAATAGTTCCAAGAGACCCGACGTCTGGTGTCAGACTGTATGTTTGGAGTATAGCCTAAATTCTATTTTCCAACAAAGTGGACTCTATATTTGCCTGAAGAACTCAAGGGGTTTGTTCCTTGAAGACAAAACACCAAACAAGTGCTTAATTGCCTTTCATTGGGAGCTAAAGGGTTGAAGACACATTTACTGAAATCTTTCCACAGCTGCAGATCCTCACCATGATTGTCTAAAAGGAAGAGTAATAAGTTTGAAAGAGATATGCAAAATGTAGTTTATATGGCAGTGGGCACTACTGCAAAATTCTCACCATGACAAGTCAATATCACTTGACTTTCATCACATGGATCTTCTGTAAATGATGAATGACCTCACCATCCTCTCTGACATACTGAAATCTCCTCATTGCAGATCAGAAAATGCCACTGAGATTTAGAGGCTCATGGGTGGGTAGGTGGAGAGTTTTTATATTAAATTTGAGCTGTAGAAGAACTTTGGATTTTTTAAAAATCCTTGCTTCATATTTAAGATGAGCATAATAGGTCAATAAATTGATCATGAGATGATTTCGCACCCTTGATGTACCAGCTATGAATGTGCTGCTCTGTGATGTGTCAAGTAATTTACACCTTTGTACAACTCTCGACGTTTTACATGATGTAGAAAATGCTATTTATTGATCCCACAACATTTGAAATCCTTATCACACAAAGGTGAAAAGATACAATCATCTCATAAGGGTGTTATCATATTAAAGATGGTATTTATTTTTGCCGTCATTCTCATATTACATGTAGCTAGACAATGGGTAGCTATATCCATTTTGGGGAGTATGTTCAGCCTGGGTAAGAGGAGACTGAAAGGAGATATGATAACCATCTTCAAATATCTAAAGGGGTGTCACATGGAAGATGGAGCAAGCTTGGTTTCTCCTGCTCCGGAGGGTAGGACTCGAACCAATGGATTGAAGTTACAAGAAAGGAGATTGCGACTAAACATCAGGAAGAACTTCTGATGGTAAGAGCTGTTTGGCAGTGGAATGGACTCCCTTGGGAGGTTGGGGACTCTCCTTAATGGAGGTTTTTAATCAAAGGTTGGACGGCATCTATCATGGATACTTTAGCTGAGATTTCTGCATAAGCAAGGAGTTGGGCTAGTTGTCCCCCAGGGTCTATTTGAACTCTACAATTCAAAGATTGTGTCAAAAAGTCATCTTGCCACTTAGCAGGAGGATATAGATGACGAAGCTAGGCTGTGGGAAAATATTCAGCCCAGAATTACTTTGCACTGAATTTGATCAGCAGAAGGCTTGGCATGCCACTGGGGGTAGATAATATTTTTTTTTTAAAAAAACACACCATTATTCATCAGTGAATTGCAGCCCTGCGAAACATCGCAAGAGTGAGGAAAGAGTCAGATGCACCAATGACCCTTTTACTTTTCTGTCATATCCACTTGTCTTCTTAGTAACTGATTCACACATCATGGTCATAATATGCATGTCTCTAAATGGCTTCACTTGACAGCTACATGCCAGCACATGTTGTACCATTTGCATGTAGTGTTCCACACCACACACAGGGTGGCAGGACACTGTTTCCCCCATATCACTGGATTTTGAAAGCTGGTTGACAGTGACAACCTTATACAGAATGGTCTCTGCATAACAGCTGCAGTGTTGTCTCCAGACAGCTATGTAGAAAAAGCATTGGTTAAAAACCACCAATCAAACTAATCCTCAAATGTTTTGACAGCAAGGTCTATTTCTGATGCTTTGAAAGCCCCTGTGTAAGGGCTTGTGGGAGATGGGCTTGCAACATGGCTGGCACCACAACACGATTCCAAACATGATGCAGCAGATGAGTCAGCGCTTCCACATGAGACCTCTAAACAAGGCTGTCGCAATTTACACGGTGCATAAACAAACGGAGGCATGTAGGATTTGTTGTTGTTGTTTAGTCGTTTAGTCGTGTCTGACTCTTCGTGACCCCATGGACCAGAATACGCCAGGCACTTCTGTCTTCCACTGCCTCCCGCAGTTTGGTCAAACTCATGCTGGTAGCTTCGAGAACACTGTCCAACCATCTCGTCCTCTGTCGTCCCCTTCTCCTTGTGCCCTCCATCTTTCCCAACATCAGGGTCTTTTCCAGGGAGCCTTCTCTTCTCATGAGGTGGCCAAGGTACTGGAGCCTCAGCTTCAGGATCTGTCCTTCCAGTGAGCACTCAGGGCTGATTTCCTTAAGAATGGATAGGTTTGATCTTCTTGCAGTCCATGGGACTCTCAAGAGTCTCCTCCAGCACCGTAATTCAAAAGCATCAATTCTTTGGCAATCAGCCTTCTTTATGGTCCAGATTTCACTTCCATACATCACTACTGGGAAAACCATAGCTTTTACTATACGGATGTAGGATATTCAAACCTAAATACGTTCATTAAGTAATTCAGTCACACAGAACAAAGTGTGACTTATTATAGTTTACAGTGCAATATCTCTTCCTAGCTATTAAACAGGCATTGCATATCTTGGTTTCAAAACGTTCCTTACATGTTTTGCAGACTAATCCAAAAGTGCAAGTTATATCATGTCTACTAGATGCCCATTTATCCATGTCCTACATAGGTTTGGATTTGTGCAAAGGTCTTGTGAATTCAGATATACTAGGAATGGTCTGGTGATAGAGATCACGTAAAGCAAATTTGCTAACAAAGGAGAAGAGTTGGGACACAATGTTTATCTGAAAGTTGTCGCACTCCGGCTGCACTTTTACATATTTGCTACAGAATTTCCAATCAATGCAAGCCTTTTCCACGTTCAAAAGGCTAGTCATTTTCGCAGCATAACAAATGATTCTCCCAGACTATCTTATTAGCAGCATCGTGCATTATTCAACAGCGTTGCTTGTTGAAACAATTTTTCTGATCAGAAACACTGCATTTGGAAAAAAGCAACTTCTAGTTTAAATATTTAAAGACTCCAGCATCTCCAGATCTCCAAAAGTAACAAGCAATTTCGGCAAAGGAGTGCACTTTGTGCAACGTTAAAAGCATTTCTGGCATTTTGTGTTAGCTGCTTTTTAATGACTGTATTTTACTAACATTAAAAATGAATTAATATCTGCCTGCCTGAACAGTCTGCTGAACACTGACAGAGTAAATCCTGTTGGGGTTACTCATACCTTGCAGATGCTAGTGAGATCAGTGGATTATTTTGTGCTTCATGCTTTTAAAAAGAAAAAAGGAAATTGATTTAAAATTCAGCGCTGCCCAGGCTTGTCATGCTGCTGGCTTGTTCCCTTGGAATTATATCAAACCTCTCTGTATCAAGACCCACAAACAATATTTCAGGAAGCAGGACAGGGTTGAAGTGAGTCAGAGCAGGTAAGCTGTCATTGTACTACTTGCAGGGGTGGGAAATGTGGGGTGTAATCCATTGGAGCAGTCAAATACAACAATCCTCGTTTGCACAGACAGGGGGATGCTGATCCAGCCAGTTGAACTTCCTGTTACACCTGTTCTGGAGCATCCTTCAGGTAGTTGATCAGGTAGTTGCAGACCCCACAAAAGGTCCAGTCAAGCAGCCACCTTCCTCTTTTGATGCCTTTTCTTCTCTTGGACTGCACTGCTGGCTTTCTGCCAGCAGCACATGGGCCCATCCTTACAAGGATCTAAGCCGCACTGTAAGCCTGCCTTCAGGGATCCAACTGTGAACTGAATGTGAGTAAACATCTTATTACTTTTAAAAGAAGCTTCTTGTGAATGTAAGCTGTTTTTATATACAACGACGGCAGCAAGAATATTATTGGCACAAAAATGGAAGCAAGAAGAATTACCGACGAAAGAAGAATGGAGGATGAAATTAATGGACTATGCAGAACTAGATAAATTAACAGGAAGGATTCGAAATCTACGGGACCAGAAATTCACAGAAGACTGGTGTAAATTTACAGACTATTTGAAAAGTAATTGTGATGATCAGACTACGTTTGTAGGTTTGCAAGAAGTTTTGTGAGGTGAATTATTGGAACTATTGCAAAAATGGATAAAGGGGAGGATGGTTAGTTAAGATAATTAATGGCAATATGAATTTAAGAAATGCATAAGAAGTGGTTAAAACGGTAGATCATCAGAGGTGCTGATGGAAGTCCAAAAAAAAAAGGAAAAAAAGACTGTATAAGTGGTGAAGTTTTGTGGTATGTATTATAATTTATATGTTAAAATTAATAAAAATTATTATAAAAATAAATAAAAGAAGCTTCTTGTGTCTTTATTCTTTTTAGGAAGGAGAAAAAGGGACTTACCAGGAACAGAAGCCAATTTGGACAAAGCCGGATTGGATTGCTTAAGTAAAGAGATTCAAACAAATCTACCAACTAGCTTCCTGCTATATACTGGGGAATGTTGCTCTGTTGCTGACTCACAAGTGTGAGTGAGGAAGGATACAATTAAATCAATATATCCTCTCCTAGTATCCACAACATTCCCATAGGAAACCTGTGGCCAGTGGCGGCTGATGATCAAAGGATGCAGTGTGGCTGATAGGGAGTCGTGGTGGTGGGGCCAATGAGGTCACAGGGACATGGCCAGTTGTACTGGTTTTCTCCCCATCCTTCTTCCTTGAAAAGGCACCGTGGGCACTTGAGCATTGCACCTGCACGAACACTTAGCACCGAACAAAACTGAAAAGTGTCTTACTTTGGCTCGGAAAGCATCACTGCTGTCACAGTTGCTTTTCTGCTGGGAGAAACCTTGCTCTAATTCTCTCCCTATCCTTCTCGTTTGCAAAATGAAAACTCAACAGATGCTTGAAAGCATTGCAGTTGTCTAAACACCTGACACCCAAGTTTCTTCCCTTGGTTCAGAATTGCTGTCACAATTTCTAGTGCAGGTTCATGTCACAATAATCCAGGCTTCCTCAACCTCGGCCCTCCAGATGTTTTTGGCCTACAACTCCCATGATCCCTAGCTAGCAGGACCAGTGGTCAGGACTGATGGAAATTGTAGTCTCAAAACACCTGGAGGGTTGAGGTTGAGGAAGGTTGCAATAATCTTACGTTGCTCACAAGTAAGCCACACTAGATTTCATGGGGATTGCTCCCTGGTAAGTGCATACAGGATTGCAGTCTGCAGTGCATTCCTGTCATAGCTGAGTTGGGAGTGTGTGAGAGTCTTAATCTCAGGGTTGTGGGTTTGAGTCCCACATTGGGTAAAAGATTCCTGCATCGCAGAGGGTTGGACTAGATGACTCTTGTGTTCCCTTTCAACTCTACTGTTGTATGATTCTATGCATTAGGAAGCCTTAAAGGTGTTACATGAGGGACGCGGGTGGCTCTGTGGGTTAAACTACAGAGCCTAGGACTTGCTGATCAGAAGGTCGGCGGTTCGAATCCCTGTGACGGGGTGAGCTCCCGTTCCTCGGTCCCTGCTCCTGCCCACCTAGCAGTTTGAAAGCATGTCATTGTACAAGTAGATAAATAGGTACCGCTCCGGCAGGAAGGTAAATGGCGTTTCCATGCGCTGCTCTGGTTCGCCAGAAGTGGCTTAGTCGTGCTGGCCACATGACCCGGAAGCTCTACGCCGGCTCCCTCGGCCAATAAAGCGAGATGAGCGCTGCAACCCCAGAGTCGGTCAAGACTGGACCTAATGGTCAGGGATCCCTTTACCTTTAAAGGTGTTACACAGAACTGTGAACAAAAGGACTCCATAGATTTCCAGACATATGGTTAAATATTATTCCCTGCCTGTCCCATAATTTTGAATTGGGGGAGGTGTGTGCATGTGTGTGGCCGGCTTTGGAATCATGAAAAATACTAGCCTAATTCTTCTACTGATATTTCATCTGCCTCTTTGTATAGTTTACTGATCTTTTATTGTATTTTAGTGGTCAAAACATGGGAAACGAATTTAGCAAATAAAACCAACACACAAATGTACATAATTACTCAGATTTCGGCAGTGCCAATAACAGGTACACTGGATAGTTCACCTGAATTTCAGAATTTTAACATCTCTTTTGATTAGTGCCTTTTGTCCTCCCCTTTCATTTGCCCTGGAGAAAATGAAATATTAATTTAGCCCAAATACAGATGCTCATGGTAAAGTTCCCCAAAGGCCTGGCATAGCTACAGAATCCCATCTGAGACCACAGATACATATACATTAGCTGTTTTGCTGATGTGTAACAATAACCGTAATAAATTATAAATCTGGTGACAGGGAGCCACAGACGGGTAATTTTTATAACCAACGGTTGGAAACATTACTGCAGGTAAGGTGCTTTATCAACAGCAAGCTGGAGGCAAGAGTTCTCAAATCCCCGAGGAACAATCCTGACACTAAAGCAGTTAGAGCAGATGGACAAGAATATATGTGGATACCACCCTAGCAACTATGTTTTACAATAGTAAAAGGGGGCAACAATCTGGTTATATTTAGAAACCTACCACCATCCTATTCCCTTACCTCCCCACCACCCAAAATATGCACATAACCTTGACTTCTGTCTGCCCTGGATCAGAGCTGTCCATTGAGATGAATGCAATAATAAAAAGGTTTCATATTCCAAAGGCAGTCAGATTTTGGAATGTAGGGCTGCATGCTTGGGGGTCCCCATTGGAATAGGCATTTCAAGGGGAGCTTTCCACCCACTGGGGAAAACATGTTGCAGCATTCAGCTTCCAAATACGGATGACTGCGTATTAAGTTTCTGCAAAGCCAATGTTGGGGCTAGCAGAGTGGAATTTCATGCAAATAAAAGATTCCCATCAGAAATCTGAGACACTGAGGTCCAGCTCAGAGGGCCTTCTGGTGGCTCTCTCAGTGCAAGAAGTGAGGTTACAGGGAAACAGGCAGAGGGCCTTCTTGGTAGTGGCGCCCGCCCATCAGATGTCAAGAAAACAAACAACACCCTTCCATCAGATGTAAAAGAATAAACAACTATCTGAAGACATCTGAAGGCAGCCCTGTTTAGGGAAGTTTTCAATATTTGATGTTTTATAGTGTTTTTAATATTCTGTTGGGAGCCGCCCAGAGTGGCTGGGGAGACCTGGCAAGATGGGCGGGGTGTAAATAATAAATTATTATTATTATTATTATTATTATTATTATTATTATTATTATTGTTATTATTATTATTATTATACAAAACAGCTGGGATGTGGAAAACTCTGTGAACCTGCCCTCGCACCCCACCCCCCAGATGCAGCAATAATGCTTGTCAGCCATTTTCTTAAGCAGTTGGTACACCAGTCTTTCCCAAGGGAAAATGTTGGCCTTTGGATACTAACAGTTCACTCATGTGTATATATTCAGAAGTAAAAATGTAGGTGTGGGTATGTGCATGTATACAGGCAACTCCCCATTTACGTGCGTTTAAGGCATGCACAACTGTGCATATGCGGATCGCCACAAACCCGGAAATGGGGCAAAAGGGGCAAAAACAGCCCTAAAAGAGTGCAAAATTGCAAAAAATGGTACATAATCAGCGTCTAGCAATCCCATGGCCCTTTGCAAGTGCAATCCCAGGAGCCCTTGCACTGATCTTTTAGGCCTGTGGGGAGCTGGAGTTTGAGTGAGGAGGTTTGGAGGGTGTTTGCCAGCTCTTTCAATGACGTCCCCAATATACGCAATTTCACTTAAACACACAGTGCCTCACAATATGGGGGGTTGCCTGTATACAGTGCTTTTTTCTTTAAAAAATGTTTAGGGGTACTCTCATTTTGACTCAAGAAAGTCACCATTTTATAGTTCAAAGCGGGGAAAATAAATACAGTAAATGGACAAAAGTATAAAGATTCAAAAAATCTTTAGGGGTATGGTACCCCCCAGAGAAAATTACTGCCTGTATACACCTCCCCCCTTATACATGCATGCTAACTGTTTAAACAGATTACAGTATGAAAGTTCACCACAAGGATATTGCTTAATATAATGGGCAGCCCATTTCTATGCCACTTTGAATAATTGCTTTAGAGCCAAAACACTGAAAGAGGTGGAATTCAGCAGAAATCTGTTGTTGTTGTTGTTGTTGTTGTTGTTGTTGTTGCAATTAAATAAGATCTATACATGAAGAGAATATTCAGTAGCAAAATTTGCAGAGACTAATTTTGAGAATTGTTTTGGGTGATTTGAGTTTAGATCTATCCAATTACCGCCCGGTTTTGAATCTTCCATTCCTGGGTAAGGTGATTGAGAGAGCGGTTGCTGAACAGCTTGGTAGGTTTCTGGATGAAACATCGGCTCTCGATCCATTCCAGTCCGGCTTCCGCGCTGGCCATGGGACCGAGACGGCTCTGGTCGCCCTAACAGATGATCTCCGCAGGCAGCTGGATCGAGGCGGGTCGGGGCTGCTGATTCTTCTAGACCTGTCAGCAGCCTTCGACATGGTCGATTACGAACTCCTGGACCACCGCCTTGCCGACGTGGGGATCCAGGGCACAGTCCTTCAATGGCTGCGCTCGTTTCTCTCTGGTCGGGGACAGAGGGTGGCGCTTGGGGGGGAATTGTCATCGCGTCACTCCCTGGTGTGTGGAGTGCCTCAGGGTGCGATTCTCTCCCCGATGCTTTTTAACATCTTTATGCGCCCCCTCGCCCAGCTTGTCCGGAGTTTTGGGCTGGGTTGCCATCAGTATGCCGATGACACCCAACTCTATCTGTTGATGGACGGCCATCCTGACTCGGCCCCAGATACACTGACCAGATGTTTGGAAGCTGTGGCTGGATGGTTTCGTGGGAGCCGGTTGAAGTTAAATCCTTCGAAGACAGAGGTCCTCTGGCTGGGACGGAGCGATTTGGGATTGAGGGGGCAGCTCCCATCTCTTGCGGGGGTGCAATTAGTGCCAACATCGTCCGTTAAGAGTTTGGGTGTAATCTTCGATACCTCCCTCTCTATGGAGGCGCAGATTACAGCTATAACAAAGGCGGCATTTTTTCATCTCCGCCAGGCTAGGCAGTTGGCTCCTTATCTCTCTCGCCCTGACCTAGCCACTGTGATCCATGCGACGGTCACCTCCAGACTGGATTATTGTAACTCGCTCTACGTGGGGCTGCCCTTGAGACTGACCCAGAAACTCCAGCGGGTGCAGAATGCAGCGGCGAGACTCCTTACGGGGTCTTCGCTACGAGATCATATCCATCCGGTATTATACCAGCTGCACTGGCTCCCGGTGGAGTACAGGATCAGGTTTAAGGTGCTGGTTTTAACCTTTAAAGCCCTATACGGCCTAGGACCCTCGTACCTACGGGACCGCCTCTCCTGGTATGTCCCACAGAAAAATCTACGGTCTGCAAATAAAAACATCCTAAAGATCCCAGGCCACAGAGAGGTTAGGCTGGCCTCAACTAGAGCCAGGGCCTTCTCGGCCGCGGCTCCAATCTGGTGGAACGCTCTGTCACAAGAGACTAGGGCCCTGCAGGACCTGACATCCTTCCGCAGGGCCTGCAAGACAGAGCTGTTCCACCAGGCCTTTGGTCAGGGCGCAGCCTGACCCCCTCCTCTGGCAACCGGCAATCTGCACAGAATTTTGCTTGATGGTTGCCATTAATTTGACTTTAATTTGATTTGATTAATTTTATAATGAATGTTTTAGAATGTTGTTAGCCGCCCTGAGCCCGGCTTCGGCAGGGGAGGGCGGGATATAAATAAAATTTATTATTATTATTATTATTATTAGTTGCCTTGCAACCAGAAATATGCAAATCACCTGATTTAGACTAGCATCCCTGCCAAAAATGAAAATGTAGCATCAGCATTGTGTTGGTGAAGGCACCAGCCACAAACTAAGGGTTTGGTGATTTTATGTCCTTGCACAGCATCTATACTTTTAGCAGGCCCAACCCGTATGGGCGGTCTGCCATATCACCTTCCCTCCTTACCACAGAGGTAAGAAAGTTCATAAACTGCAGGCATGCGACAAATTACTGCTATCCAAAAGACAGTCAAGGGCATTTTATTATAAGGTGGCTACAGCTCCATCTTGCAAGCTGTGTGATTTATAACTTGAAGTTGCCTTTGAACATATGATTGAGGATTACGCTTCTGCATTATTTTCTTATTCTAAAAGAGGACACATTTTAACCAAGGCAGCTAAAACTGGAAGATTTTATTCTCCTCAAGCCTAAAAGCACCCTGACTCATGCAAAATTTAGTCCTATATTGTGCTTTAAAGAAAATGTAATCGGAATCCTGAATTACTGTTTGAGGGGTGAGGCAGTAATTTACATTTATGCCTTAATCCATATTACATTTGTAATACATCTTGGTATGGAAAATAGTAGAATAATAACTATATATACAGTCGTACCTTGCAAGTTGAACGGAATCCATTCTGGAACTCCGTTCAACTTCCAAAACGTTCAAAAACCAAAGGGCGGCTTCTGATTGGCTGCAGGAAGCTCCTGCAGCCAATCCGAAGCCATGGGAGCCATGACAGATGTTTGGGTTCCAAAAATCGTTCAAAAACTGGAACACTCACTTCCAGGTTTCGATAGTTCAGGAGTCGATTTGTTTGGGAGCCAAGGCATTCAAGTTCTAAGGTACGACTGTGTGTGTGTGTGTGTGTGTGTGTGTGTAGTCTTTACTCATGTCTTACTGAAACATTAATATTTGGAGAGCAGAGATCTCTCCATATTCATAGATATCGGTTTTACGTTTAATTCCTGCAGGCATAGCTGTGAAAGATGGTACTAACCAACTATTTTTGCAATCTCTCTAGCAAGAGGAAAGGAAATTTAGGTTTTTAAGAATGTTTTTTGCCACATGTTCAGACCATGGTTGAGAATCATGTCTGGCATTCTTTCAGTCCATGTACACATTCATATTTCGTCCTTGTACTTGTACTTTTTTCCATCACATTGCCTTCTATGTGGCAGTATGATGTTAGCCCCCTAATGGGGGTCCCATTAGGGTACTTAAAGGTAAAGGTACCCCTGACTGTTAGGTCTAGTCGTGGACGACTCTGGAGTTGCAGTGCTCATCTTGCTCTATAGGCCTAGGGAGCCGGCGTTTGTCAGCAGACAACTTCCGGGTCATGTGGCCAGCATGACTAAGCCGCTTCTGGTGAACCAGAGCAGGAAACACTGTTTACCTTCCTGTAGGAGCGGTACCTATTTATCTACTTGCACTTTGACGTGCTTTCGGTCCACTAGTTTGGCAGGAGCTGGGATTGAGCAACGGGAGCTCACCCCGTTGTGGGGATTCGAACCACCGACCTTCTGATCAGCAAGCCCAAGAGGCTCAGGGGTTTAGACCACAGCGCCACCTGTGTCCCTTTTTTAGGGTACTTACTTTGGTCCAAAGGGGATTCCTACTAGAAAATTTCCTTCCATGTTCTTTTCACAGTGCAAACCTATGCATGTTTACACAGAAGTTCCATTGGACTTGCTTTCAGGTGTAATTGGCCCATAGCTACAGAAGCAGATATGTTCTATGCTTATGAGAACATTTTATTCTTTTGCCAGTTATGCTGTTTCAAATGTGCCTTTTATATTTGACTTCACTTAGTAATGCTTTCTTTTGAAATGTTTAAGATAATTTTTTTGTTATCTTTGCTCTGCTAAACATGCATTCTGCAGTTGACCTCCTCTGTAGAGTTGTTTTTTAAAAAAATGTTTAGGATAATATTTTAATTTCCTGTTAATTATGTTTGAATGAATGTTAATTGTATTTAAATGTATACTTTATATTCGACTTTCTTCCGTAAGATTTTATTATGGATTGGTTTATTTGCTGTTTTAATGCAGGTTGTAAACTGCTTTGAGATTTCCCTCCCTTAAAAATATAAAGCAATATAGAAATGAAAATAATAATAATAACATCTCCAAAACATGTGTGCCGTGTTTATTACTTTTGCTGTGATTCTTTGAATTTTGTTGTGTTCTTAAAAGGGAAACTACAACAAAATACTGCAATATAATTACTTTCAAACAATGGTTCTCCATCAGACAAAACCTAGCCACAACCATAACCGAATATGGCCAGTTTAAGGCCAAAAACAATATGGATTTGGCAGGTCGGAGATAAAGGGGAATGGACAGACTCCCAGAGTCTTTCCAGATTGAATCCCATCTGAAAATAGCAACCATCACATACCAGCAAATTCAGTTTGTCCAACTAAAATAGCTCTGGCACTCTTAAGCTACAAACCTCCCCCCCCCAAAAAAAAGACTTCTTATGATATGGAAAGTGATATGAAAATGCACTGGGAAATGTGGGACAATGGATGCTTGACACTTCAGTCTTTACGTATCCTCCCCACAATGGGAAAGCTATTAGAATAATCTGTCTTGTTTTATCCTAATAGACTTTGACATAACTCCGTTCAGAATTCAGGCTGTACGGTGCGGGAGAAAGGGGACAGTTCTAGTTCTGTTTGCTTGCTTGCATACACATTACATACTTTCCTGCATGCACTATGCAAATGAAATACATGCAAGGCTGAAGCACGCCCACTAGGGAGTAAGTCCCATTAAACACAACATGCATTCTGTGGTTTTTGTAGATGCTAATAGTGAAACATTTCCAGGCAGCAAGGAGAGAGAGAAATCATCTTGGCCCAGCTGTAATTTCTTTAATCAGTCTTGTTTCACTCCTTTGAGTAGGCAACCTTGCTTCAAGTCTGTTTTTAAACCACCTGAGCCTCATCATTCTTTGTCTACTTGCTTATATGCGCCACAGTTTCTGAAAGGTTTTTGCCAAGGATAAGGAGACACGAATCTTGTTAGAGAATGTTTTGAAACCCATCCAGCGGGGACGACTATAAATCTTCAAACCATTTCTGACCATATGTCACAACTCCTAAAGGCAAATGAAGGCTCTGACAGCTTTTAAATAATATTTAGTAATGATGGCTGTTAAAATGTTCACCCTTTCTTCAGCCACATCTCAGAAGGGGGGGTGTTCTTCCAGTCTGTTCCTCACATATGTAGAACCATGTTGTTGTTGTTGTTTACTCATTTAGTCGTGTCCGACTCTTCGTGACCCTATGGACCAGAGCACACCAGGCACTTCTGTCTTCCACTGCCTCCCGCAGTTTGGTCAAACTCATGCTGGTAGCTTCAAGAACACTATCCAACCATCTCATCCTCTGTCATCCCCTTCTCTATGTGCCCTCCATCTTTCCCAATGTCAGGTTCTTTTCCAGGGAGTCTTCTCTTCTCATGAGGTGGCCAAGGTATTGGAGCCTCAGCTTCAGGATCTGCCCTTCCAGTGAGCACTCAGGGCTGATTTCCTTCAGAATGCATAGGTTTGATCTTCTTGCAGTCCATGGGACTCTCAAGAGTCTCCTCCAGCTCCATAATTCAAAAGGATCAATTCTTCGGCGATCAGCCTTCTTTATGGTCCAGCTCTCACTTCCATACATCACTACCGGGAAAACCATGGCTTTAACTATATGGACCTTTGTTGGCAAGAACTATGTTGACTGGATGTAAATGCTGAAACTAATAAAAACAGCTGTAGATGGAAGGAATTTTCAGTACATTTGCTCCTGCTATTCATACATTTCCCAGATAGATGCTTTATCTATTACTCAGTATTTTGGATTCCAGTCCAGATTTTGGATTCTATTCCAAACAGCTAATGACTTTATTTAAGGGTGTGTGGGAATCATATGCACTTGAAAGACGGAAGTTTTGATTCAAAATATGTCTGGCTTAGGGAGCTGTGTTAAATATTAAGCGCACACACATATCATCCCCTCTCCCTGCTTGGGACACTCAGCTTTCAATGCACTCTCAGGACACTCCACAGAAACATGCACACATACCAGTAAAACAGTGTGCACAGAATATAGTTGGTAATGCATACTTTTCTATAAGCCAATGATGAAAAGAAAGCTCTACCCAGTAAGAGGTGTAGCGTGGGGAGAGTGTTGAGTTCCAGACATAGAGACCTGAGGTTTCCCATCCCAGTTTAGAAATACTGCAGAAAAAGCAGTCAGAACATCCCAACCCGCCAAGCAGTGTAATTTCTGGTGTAATTTCCGTCATGATGTTAGATGGATTGCATTGGAAAGTACGTATGCATCTAACATCATGACGGAAATTACACCAGATACTGGACCTGCTTCAGCAAACTACTCAGGCTCCTTAAGGGCGTTTTCTCCGATTGATGTAAATGGAATTTGCCTGAGCTGCACCAGCTGTCAATAAGGCACTCTTTGCCTTCCAATCATTTCATTCATCTCTCATCAGAATTAAGACAATCCAATCCAAACCCTAACTCATTCCAGAGCATTGTGTTGTTTTGGCAAAAACTGGTGTTGCTAGTGACTGGGTGGGGTGGGGGTCCCAGATGACAGTTACATATTTTTATTAGTTCAAATGTAAAGCAATTTAATTGAAAGCAAATGTCACTAAGAGTGAACAGTTTCAGATCACTGCAATTGGAAAGGGAAAAAAAAGAGAGAAACTGAACTCATCAATGCACTTCTGTGGCCTGATGCCCACAAGAGTCTTTGTAAGAGGGGTGGAGGAGAGAAATTCCTAATCATACTTATAGAAAATGTTGGAAAGACATCTGCAGCTGGAGCTTTGTTTTGAGGGATGGTCAAGAACCATGGACATGTTGTTTCTGAGTACACACAGCCTTTGAAAGCAGCAGGTTGGCTTTATTTCTACTGGTTTACCATGTTAGTTTCCTTGCTGTGCATGCGTCTGGTGAAAACACCAAGAGAGTTTGGATTTGATATCCCGCTTTATGACTACTCTAAGGAGTCTCAAAGCTGCTAGCAATCTCCTTTCCCTTCCTCCCCCACAACAAACACTCTGTGAGGTGAGTGAGGCTGAGAGACTTCAGAGAAGTGTGACTGGCCCAAGGTCACCCAGCAGCTGCAGGTGGAGGAGCGGGGAATCGAACCTGGTTCACCAGATTACAAGTCCACCACTCTTAACCACTACACCACACTGGCGTGCCCATGACTGAGCGGCCCTGGGGTGTGCTGAAGTCACCTGTGCATGCTGCTGAGGGTGCTGATGTGTCGTGCAGGTGCCCCATGGTTTGTGCATGTGACCTGAGTAAGGGAAAGGTAAAGGACCCCTGGATGGGTGAGTCCAAACAAAGGTGACTATGGGGTTGCGGCACTCATCTCGCTTTCAGGCCGAGGGAGCTGGCGTTTGTCCACAGACAGATTTCTGGGTCATGTGGCCAGCATGACTAAACCACTTCTGGCACAACAGAACACTGTGATGGAAGCCAGAGCACACGGAAACGCCGTTTACCTTCCCGCCGGAGCGGTACCTATTTATCTACTTGCACTGGTGTGCTTTTGAACTGCTAGGTTGGCAGGAGCTGGGACAGAGCAATGGGAGCTCACCCCATCACATGGATTCGAACTGCTGACCTTCTGATCAGCAAGCTCAAGAGGCTCAGTGGTTTAGACCACAGCGTCATCCATGTCCCACTGTGATGCAAGTACTGGATGCCCCATGGCATGCACAACTGCTGTGGAACTTGGGGTTGGGGTGGCTCTTTCATCAGAAATATTGGAGGCCCTGGCTACTTCAGATCAGATTTAATTTCTTTATTTCTCAAATTTCATTTTGCAGTGGGGGTGAATGGGGAGGTTGTAGTGTGACCCCATCCATTAAAGCAGCCTTTCTCAACCTGTGGGTCCCCAGATGTTGTTGAACTACATCTCCCATCACCCCTAGCTAGCAAGGCCAGAGCTCAGGGATGATGGGAGTTGTAGTCCAACAACTTCTGGGTACCCACAGGTTGAGAACCACTGCATCAAAGATTTATTTATTTATCTTATTTCTCACATAATTCAAAGCTTTTATTTAGTTTTGTGTGAAAACCACACCAAGGAGCAATTTTTATTAATGTTACTTTTCAGGATGCAACATGCCATGCTACTCTTACCTACCATACCTCAGTAATAACACAGACTTAAACCTTCCTTCAAGCCTTCATCCTGTCCATTTCCAGATTTTGCTAGTTTCTTTTGGCTGTTATCACTTAATTATGAATAGGGAAGCTTTTAGCTGCAGAGAATCAGATATGTCTGGTTATGAATGATTAAGGGCACATGGGATTATTGCTGGCACATTAACTGTCTAGCATGAAAAAGAGACATAGCATTTACTAAGGAAGCAGCTGTGTCTATGTGTAAATGGTAAGTAGGAGGCCCTGTGGTTCTTCAGATGTTGTTGGAGTCCAACGTCAATCATCTCCAGAAAACATGACCAATGATAAGAGTTAATGGGAGTTGAAGTCCAATAAGAGCTGGAGAGTCACAGGTTCCCCGCCCTGGAGAAGTAAATCTTTGACAAGTGATTCTCACTTGCTTTCAGTTACAAGAGTGCCATTGTATGAACTTTGGGCTGGTGTTGTTGCTGTTTAGTCGTTTAGTCATGTCTGACTGTTCATGACCCCATGGACCACAGCACGCCAGGCAGTCCTGTCTTCCATTGCCTCCCTCAGTTTGGTCAAACTCATGCTGGTAGCTTTGAGAACACTATCCAACCATCTCTTCCTCTGTTGTCCCCTTCTCCTTATGCCCTCCATCTTTCCCAATATCAGGGTCTTTTCCAGGGAGTCTTCTCTTCTCATGAGGTGGCCAAAGTATTGGAGCCTCAGCTTCAGGATCTGCCCTTCCAGTGAGCACTCAGGGCTGATTTCCTTCAGAATGGATAGGTTTGATCTTCTTGCAGTCCATGGGACTCTCAAGAGTCTCCTCCAGCACCATAATTCAAACGCATCAATTCTTCGGCAATCAGCCTTCTTTATGGTCCAGCTCTCACTTCCATACATCACTACTGGGAAAACCACACCTTGTCGGCAAGGTGATGTCTCTCCTTTGTCCTAATGCACCTAATTATCTGTGGAGCCTACAAACATAACGGTGCCAAATTTGGGAGGAAACAAGTCTGTCCTGTACCTTTCTCTCCAAGTTTCCACATGCAACTATGGTCTCATGCTAATGAACTCTGTTGAAATTCAGAGCAGAGAAGGGGCTGGGGTCAACAATTCAGCTGAGCACAGAAACATCAGTAGAGGGCAAGAGAGCATATGATATTGGCCGGCAAATTAAGAAGGTCGAGGACTCTTTTTTTCAGCTGGAACTCGCCAGAGCTCAGTTCTGGCACCTCTCAGGTGGACACCATTGCTGTTATATGAGAACAAGGGGAGGTGTTCATTATGAGTTCTGGTGCCTCGTTTTCTAGAAAAATAGCACTGAGAAGGTCCTTTATCTGTTTGCATAAACTGTCCCTATGTGCTATATCACAAAGAAATCTACCATATCCCTCTGCTTCTATGACTCCCAAACTGGTCCTTTGTTACAAGTTGAAAAAGCAACCTATTTTATTTTAATTCAAGAATAGGAACCTGAGGCCCTCTATATTTTTCTGGACTTGCAATTCCCATCACCCCTAAGTATTGAACCATGCTGACGTGGAGATGGTGTGAGTCAGAACCCATCAACATCTGGAAGGCATCCTCATCCTCATTTGGTTGATTTATTTAAAAAAAATTATGCAAGAATTAGGCTGAATAAAGCCAAATGGTGAAACAATAAAACAAAGCTTCTTCCTGCTGTTCCATTCATTACTTTGCTGCATCATTCCGTGTAATAGAAATGAGAACAACAACATAAAATAATCACCTTATCTCTACCTGAGGGAGATTCTTGAAGCTACCATAAGAAAAGAAAAAAAATGTAAAACTAGTCATGGTCCCTTTATGCAAAGATCCTCAGCATCTTCTTGAAAGCAAAGTTTCAGCACGGTAAAGCGACGGTGTGATGAATATTGGAAAAGGTCAGTCCTAATTAGCTGTGTACTCTTAATGCATTTTACAGAGAAACAGCTGGCAGATGACACACTGATTTCTTTCTAAAGGACATCACTGAAAGAGCCTCCAGTTAGGATTCTGCAAGAGCCCATCTTAAGCAAGGTAAACAGCTTTTGCTCGGATCTGTTACACTAAAATACTCGATAGTCTCAGGGAGCGCCTAATATGCTCAGAGCCAGCTTATCTTTGGAAATTTGTCTAATGACCAGTTTAAAGAAAGGTAACCTTCTTACTAAATCTTAAACACCCCTGGTCGTAAAATTAAGTGGATTTTACCGCCGCCTATGCTTTGCCTATATTTTAAAAGGATAATTGCATCTCGCCCACCCATCTTCTTTTTACGGTGTCTATAGAATGCTACGGCTTCAATCCAATACATTACGGTCCATTGGTTTCAGTGGGACTTGCAAATGCATAACAAGGTGCAAGCTTTATGCCTGGGTACGACAAGAGATTTACAGCCCCTCCCTCACCTTCAAATCAGCCCTGTGAAGGAGATTATGATTAAGCCAGTTTTACAGATGAGAGACAGAAGCTAAGAAACAGTAAATTGCTAACATCACACACAATCTATCTGCCATTTTAATCCAAGCCCCTTAAATCTTTTGCCCGAGGCTTATAATTGTCTGAAATGATTATTATATGACGAACACCCACTATTTGTACTTTCCGGAAACAACAGAAGGCATTTTTTGTTTCAACAAGCTTTTCCAGCTAGAAAATATATGGTCTTTGCCTTTGGGTGTTCATTTGCTTTCATGCCTATCTTTGGTTGTTTTTATTTCATGATTGTAAAATGACCCAAGACTTATGTGAAAGGCAATTCATAAATTAATAAAATGCTGTTGTTGTTGTTGTTTCCTTTATATAACCCTGTAACAGGTGTTCTGGGTGGCTGGTTCCCCTTTGTGGAATGCCTTCCCTGGTGAGAGGTATCTGTCTCTTTTATTCTTAACATTCAGGAGAAATTTAAAAACCTGTTTGTATGCTTCTCCCTGTGTACAGTTTTCTCTCCACAGATTGACCACTGTTGAACCAGCTAAGCTTCATCAAGACAGCTTTATCATATACCCTCAGGACCCGGGACCATACTGGGTGTGTGGACATGAATGCATGAATCCCCTCCAACATTTATCCGATGAAAAGAGGGACACATCCTATTCCAACCCCTCCAACATTTCTCAGGTATAAATAGAGACATCCTATTCCATCCTCTCCGACCTTTCTCTGATGAAAAGAGGGACATCCTATTCCATTTCCCTCCAACCTTTCTCAGATGAAAATAGGGACATCCTATTCCATCCC
>JAXCMG010000123.1:1004012-1022980 GCA_034642415.1 Podarcis siculus | reverse complement strand
CCCTCCAACCTTTCTCAGATGAAAATAGGGACATCCTATTCCATCCCCTCCAACCTTTCTCAGATGAAAATAGGGACATCCTATTCCATCCTCTCCAACCTTTCTCTGATGAAAAGAGGGACATCCTATTCCATCCCCTCCAATGTTTCTTGAATATAAATAGGGCCATCCTATTCCATCCTCTCCAATCTTTCTCTGATGAAAAGAGGGACATCCTTCAAAAAGGGCAAGAGGAACAGTCTGGGATCAAATCAGAAACCAGAATGGCTTCTGTCATTCCAGGACTTTCCCTGTGAAATCGGGACACTTGCAAGTGTCTGATGTGTGTAGGAGCCTGATGTTTTTAGAGATTATATTTCATTTATGATTTTCTTGTGCCTCTCTCTCTCTCTCTCTCTCTCTCTCTCTCCCCACCCAATGACATGTTTCATAACTGCTCTATAGGAACAGAAATTATGTCTCCTTTTGGCCACGCTGCATGATCTAGATTCAAACTGTGGGACCTAATTCATAATTGCAAAAACACCTTAGAACTGTTACACCACTTTGGCCCTGTAGATCTTGAAATGCACCTTCAGAGGCGTTGACCATGTGTCACTGTGTCCCTTGGCTCCAAAAAGGTTAGCCTCCCCACTGTTATTTATTTATCTGTTCAGTATATTTATGTAGCACTTTTTCCTCCAATGAGCTCAAGGTGTACCACTGTAAAGGTAGGTTAGGATGAGAGGCAGTGACTAACCCCAAGGTCCTCCCAGTGAGATTAATGGCTGAGTGAGGATTGAGACCCTGGTCTTCTAGGTCATGGCACCGCAAGTGTTTATTTTCTAAGATAAAGGGGATAAAATCAGTGTGTGCACCAGTCTGATGTGCTTGGTAGCCACCCAAGTACTTCAACTGAAAACCAGGGAAATGCATCATTTATTAAAATTTTTTTTTTAAAAAAAAATAATTTTCTAAGTTATATGTCTTTGCTTCTCAACATGTATTGTGTTATTTTATGCACTGTGACTTGCTGTTATTTTCATTGATTATAGTTTAGAAATTATTTACTGTAATTGTTAAGAGTGAATTTCTGTTTAATTATTATTTGCTGATAGTGGTACCTTGGTTTTCAAACGCCTTGGTTCTCAAACGTTGAAAACCTGCAAGTAAGTGTTCTGGTTTTAAAACATTTTTCGGAAGCCAAACATCTGATGCGGCTGTCGGCCATTGTTTCCGGGGCGCCTGCACCAATCAGAAGCTGTGCCTTGGTTTTCGAACATTTTGGAAGTCAAACGGACTTCTGGAACAGATTGAGTTTGGCACTTTTATGTTTGCTATTTATTTTGCATTTTTGTTTTTGAGGCTTTTTCAGTTCATTTGTTTTTGTGACTGCATGGAACCCAGTTCAGCTACAGATTGATTGATTGATTGATTGATTGATTGTGTGACTGCGGAAATGGATAAAAGCTCCCCATCTAAACAATGACTATCATCAGTGCAGGTAAGAAAAAAAATATAATTTTAATTGTTATCATCTACAATACTGTCTTATTTATTTTATAGTATAGTACATTGATTATTGCTTTCACTTTATGGCAGAAAAATGGAAACCTCTTTCTTTCTGTTAAGGCATAGCACAACCAGAAATACATTTCCAAGCCTGAAGCCAACTTGCACAAACCATCAACTGCTGCCTCCAAGATGTGGGAGGGCCCATAAACCTGTCCCCAACCGATATTTGTAGACACCATGCTCCAGTGAAATCAAATTATTTGACAGCCCAGCGTATCCAATCAGTTGTGTAATGGTCTCTATATACTAAACAGATACCAAAGCATGTCAATAAAGTGAGATCAAATACAACAGGCAAAGCTTTGCTGGCTGTTCTGAACTCACAGTCCTCAAAGTTTTCAATTACAAAAGTCATTGTTTTGTCGTCTCTTCCTCACTGCAGCAGCCAGACCTTCCACTGCTCCATTTTTCTCTGCGTGAGTGAGAAAAACTACTTACTGAAACTATTTTGAGTTCCGTGCCTTGCAATAAAATGAAGAGAGACAAAGGGACGAAAACCACTGGGTTGCCTTGTGAGATATATACACACCGGAATAATTAATTTCTTTGCTGTATGTTTTCAAGAGAGTTTCTAGTCATTTAATGTATCTCAATTTTTCCAAACGGTTCAATCAAGAAACTTATATAGCTCAGTCGGTAAAGCACGAGACTCAATCTCAGGGTTGTGGGTTGGAGCCCCACGTTGGGCAAAGGATACCTTTTCAACTCTACAATTCTATGAACTGCCAATAATAAAGGGCATCTACTTATTAACAGATGTCTGTAGGGTTCCATGGCAGATATGCAGGGACTCTCTTAAGCTAGCTAGCTAGATAATTTATTATGGTCAAAGACCAGCTTGCATAACACAATAAAAACAGCATTCATAAAGATAAAATATACAATCAGAGCAGATTGCAACAAAGCGTGTTCTCCTTCATGGAGAGCACGTGTTGCGGTGGGGTCTGCTGAGCCACCCCTCTGTTACCAGGCAGGGTCTCTAAAGATGGCCTGGGGCAGTGATTGGTTCACTGGGTTGCTGGGGTAAAAGTTATGTTGCAATTTTGGTGGGAGGGGTAAAATGTTTGAATACTCTGCACGCAGCCTGGAGCTTTCTCTTTGCTGCGTGCAACGGATCACCCGCCCACCCGCCGTTGAGTAAGGGGTTGTTGCATTGACCTTGCTATGCCTGTCATGGGGTCGTCTGCCGTTGGGGCAGGGGCCTGGTAGGAATTTTGTCCATCTGGCTGATTGGCTGGGCCATTTGGTTTTTGCCTACTGCGTAGCAAATCGTCACAACTTGTAAGGTTGCGGTTAGGCATTGGTTATAAATTGGTGGAAGAGGGGTTAGGATAGGCTGGGCCTGCCCCTCCATGGTTGCTGCGGAAAGGGAATTCCGTTAAAGGAATCCTGGGGCTTGCCATCTTTTCGTCCAATCCCTGGAATGGGACTAGGGCCGGCAAGCCTTCGGGGAGCATGTGGATGAGAACTGAGGGTCTGTGACTCAGCTCCATTTCTCCCCGACTTGCTTTCCCCCGCACTGTCTTTTGGTGGTGCCTGGAAGTCAGTTCTGTCCCCAGGCGGGGGGACAGATAGTCTTAACCAATGCCTAAACAACCACTCACGGTTTTGTATTTAAATAAAGTTGTGGCCAAAATTATGCCAAAAACCTTAAACAAAAATTAAGTGTGCGTTGTGAGTTATTTAGGGGGTGGCTTGGGGACCTCGACACGCAATAGCTCATGAGTTAAAATTGAAATATATACATACACCCATACAACTGAGATTTGGGCTACCATAAAAATAGACCCTGGGGCACCCCAAAGGGCGACTTCAGCATTTCCCTAGTAAGCTATTTTATTCTAGAGGAATATCTGTGCCTACAAATCTGGGCGCAGAATCTGGCTACCAGTCTTGTGATCTTTGCCTAAGAGGAAAGAATTTAGTTTAGACTTGTCTGAAAGACCAGCGAGCCTCTTCAGCAAAGGATCAATGGTGTCTCTACGAATCTCAACATAAAAAGGACATCTAAAAATATTTATGTTCGGGGCTTCCTATTTCCCCTAATGGGCAGGCGCTAAGTCTCTGTGCGTACGGGACTCTTCTATAGGAGCCTTCCAGAACTGGTGAGGGCAAGACAGAGCTTCTAGCAAGAGTGAAAGCCCTTCTTGCATTAAGCTAGAAAATTTGAACATTGCTGGCTCATTTGATGGGAGGAAAACAACGAAGCAGCATTCAGAGAATAGGAATCATCAGCAGTGCATTTGGAAACGTGCACTGCAGTCAGTGCTATTTTTCTAGAAAAAAAGGTGCCAGAATTCACCATAAACACCTCACTTGTGCTCTTACAATGGCAATGGCACCCACCTGAGAGTTGCCGGAACTGAGTTTCGGTTGAAAAAAAAAGCCCTGATTGCAACTATGCTCTTTTTTAGCATAGTTTGTAGCCTAACAACGAAAGGCCATTTGAACAGGTGATCCTCAAGATTCTTAGGCTTTAGTGATTCTGGAACTTGAATGAATCAGATGGAGCTATTTATCCAGCAGCTAATTTTGTTTTATAGAGGGTACAGCAGAGGGAGACAAGTCAGAAAATAGCTGATTTCAAAAGAATGAAAGGTTTTTGTGCTGAACCATATGGTAAAAGCTGAATGTTGACTTGCCCTAAAAAATACAAATGAAATATTCAAATGACACTTTGATATACTCTATAAAGTGCCTCCCCTGTGACTGCAACACCCTATATCTGTTGTGCGTTCTTCAGGCTTTGTCGCTTAGAACATTCTCTTGTTTACTTTCAGTTACAGTCTCATAAGTAAAAGAAGGTTGATTCCACACAAATAATCAAGCTAGGTTGCAAATATCAGAATATATCCTATATACAGTGCATAACAGAAACTTAGTGCATAATAGTGTATAACTAGGAAACATGAAATTGACCACACACACACACACAAAATGTCCAATCTAAAAATCAATGTAAATTAAGCCACATCCTGGATACGTAAGGAACACCACATTATCAATGATGAACAGACACTGAGCCTAATTTCCCAAAAGTATCCTTCCCTTGTTATTGGTCTACAAAGAATATGTAAACTTCACATCTTAATTGTAAGGTATTTACCACAATTTACAGCTTGAAGAGCCGATGTGTATTCACTTGCCAGGATTTTTGCTACTGTCCCAGACTGATAAATAACCAAAAACTAACATTTTCTCTTTTCTTTTTTTTTATTTGATTTGTTATTCTATTTATGATTTTCAGTTTTATACATTTCAGTAACTTTAGAATCATTCTGAAATTTCAAAACTTGACTTCCTTCCTCCTCTTTCTGTGGTTTCTTAAATTTATTTTTAATCTCTTCTGCATATGCAAATTAACTTAATTTGCTCATTTATTCATCTGCTTTAAATATATACTCTAATAAAACTGCAGGTTATTACAATAATCCTGCCAATGTTCTTATCTGTGTACAAGCTATTTGCAAATATTCAATAAACCATTTCCATTCATTTATAAAAAGTTTGCTATCTTGATCAAGGTATCAGCTAACATTTTCTGTTGTCCACCAAGGAAAGACTCACACCAGCAAATACTGAACCACCTCCAGACATCTCTGGATTAGTGTTAGTGTTAGGCAGTCAATGGAAGGTGTGAAAAAAAGGGCATGAATGCATTTTCTACTCAGGTTTGCTTATGCTGAATGACGCTGCACTTTATGTCGGCTATTTAGAGCAGACCAAGATCAATGAAAATGCAATATCATGAAAGGGTGTGTGGCAAAAATAGATGTTGAGGGAAAAATGACAAAGAATAAAAGCTGAGTGCTGTAACAGAGATAAAGGATGTATAAGGAATCCCACACTTATTTTTGTCTGCTTCTTTTTGCAATAAAAGATCTTGGTCTGGAGAATAAAGGTCACAATTAAGATTTAAGGCAGAGTTAAAATCTCAGCATTTTCTTCACTGGGCAAGCAATTAACACCTCCCGTTTCAGCTACCTAAAGGGCAGCAGAAGACTCTTACTTGTTTTCATCTTAGGGGAAAAAGTCAACACCTAGACAACCATAGAGCATTAATTTCATCCTGTTTCTGGTATGGGGAAAAATGTAGAAAACCATTTAATTTAGGCATGGCTTAACTCTCCAGAGTGCTAAATGACTCTGTTTTGTCTAACATAATGCAATCACCAGTAGCAATGAATAAATTAATGGATATATAGAGGTTAGCACTATTTGCAAGCAATTCCCAGTCATTTAGATGAATGCAACAAGTCTGCAAACATACGACAGTTAAGTCACAATACAGAAAATAGGAATTTGTTTACTAAAAAATATGGTTGCCACTAGAAATTGGTCAACTTGCTGTATTTCTTTTTAAATTGACATCACAGCAATACCAGCTTTATTAATGAGCACTAAATTTATGAATGAGCTTCATGTTTTTAGCTATGGCTGTAATTTGCGATGCCTGAAAAACTTTCCCTTAGGTCTCTTGCAGAATTCATTACGTTCAAGAGAACATACAAATAGCCCATAGCGACCAAATAGGTGCCTACAGCAGGAGTGGGTGAAGGCAAATCTCCTCCTGCTGTCACCCAGAGACTGGTATTTTGATGCCTCTGATCCTACATTTAGTATGTTACCAACATTTTCCCACTTTCAGTAATTTCAGCAACAGTGTACAGGTAATATGTGAGGAGAGAGCCACTCAGTGCTGCAATGAGAGGCCAGGTTCTGGTCATGTTCTGCTTTCTGTGTACATTTAGACCCATATGCACATGGAGCTGTGGGCTATTGCAACTATAATGAATATGAATATACAGTCATTTATGCAATATTTCACAATAAAGGAAACATTGGTGCAGCTATGCTAGCATGGCCCAGATCAAGTGAGACACCTGTCAGGGTCTGGGCAGAGGAGGAATGGTGGAGACTGCCTCCCCAGCCTGACCCTTCCAGAGAAGAAGCAGACAGTTCAGAATTACAACAGGGGTTTGAGGGAGGTCACAGCTCAGAGGGAGATGAGGGGGAAAGCTGGGAAATAATGGGAGAGGAGGAGGAGGAAGAGGAATCACCAAGGGGGCAACAGCTGATGGACACAGTGTCTTTAGAAAGCATTCCAGACCCCACCTCTCCCAGAACACGGCAGACCTTGAAAGTAGGAGAGCAAAGAGCTCAAAGGCAGAGGGCACGTAGCAGCACCCATAGATATGATGAATGAGGAAATGGGAGACATGGGGGTGGAGATTCACTTGGGACAACACCCATTATCCAAGAGGCTGGGTACTATAGCCTCTCTCTGTAAATATTGAATAAAAAGCAGACGGTAAGAAACATTTCCTTGTCTTTGTATGTTCCTGGACAACTGGCCATGGGAGATGCTGACGGCCACCCGACAGAACCACAGGAAGCACTAGGAGTCCACGAAACAAATACAGCACAGCTGAGAGCAAGTTGCATGCAAATGACTACATGCAGAGATACAAAAAGAGAGACTGAAGTAACCAGGCAATGCATCCTGCAAAGGTGGATGACCAGTTATTGTTCCCCCACCCTGCCCTTCCAGAGAGTTATCAATGCGAGGGATTACTGAATCCTCCAGAGAATTTTCTGGCAGTTGACAAACCAAAGGAATATAATAAATGCATTCAATGTGCTGCAAGGCTCTACCATTTCAGTTAGTTGAATATGAGTCCCATTGAAACCAAGCTAGTCATGATTTCAATGGGAACAGTGCAATCTTTTTTTGGGGGGGGCGCTTTTCAAAAATATTTTTTGGTGTAAATGCATGCCACTCAGAATCGGAGCTTCTGGAAAAACCACTTGTTCTTGCCTGACTTGTATCTCTCCTCAAATTTCACTTTGGCCTCTCGCCGGGCTTTACGTCGAAAGACACCCTTGTTGACAACAGTCTTGTCAAGGGGAATATCAACAGAGTACCTGGTAGGCATCATGCCGTTGTAATTGAAGACCTTCACAAAGGACTTGGAATATTTGGCAATCTTCTTCTTGCCCATTATGGCCGTCACTTTGCATGGGTAGCAATCAAAGCCAGCCACCAGAGCGTGGCTGTAGGGGCGATCAGAGGTGCCATCATCAATATTCTTAACAATAACAACTTTGCGTCCAGAGTAACGCCCAGCGAGGACAAGGACGATTTCCCTGGGTTTCATAAACTTGCCCATCTTGGAGTTGCAGCGGCGATGGAACCCACACCGAAAGAGGAAAGAGAGCTTACTCGGAATCTTGTACATGTCCACTCAAAAATAAATCCCACTGAGCTCAATGAGACTTACTCCAAAGTAAATGTCTCTGGGATTGCAGCCTACATGCAATTTACACAGCATTTTTAAAGCAGTGCTATTTTTCTAGAAAAAGAGGTGCCGGAACTCACCATGAACACCTTGCTTGTTCTCTTATAATGGCAATGGCGTCTCCATGGGAGGTGCTGGAACTGAATTCTGGATAAAAAAGTCCTGATTGTAGCCATGTCTATTGAGAAATACGCCCTACTGAGTCTGATCGGGTTTACTTTCAGGTAAGTGGGTTAGGATTCCAGCCACAGTCTAAAATCAAACCAATTTTTTTAAAAAACTAGCTTCATTGCCCACGACCTATCTTATGAGATATATTATCTATGCTGTCATCTCTTAGTGTTATTGAAGCCTTTGAGAACTCAAGGCAATGAAAAGAGAAAGAGCTCCTTCCTGCTTAAATCAGTCCTGAGCTTGACATGAATGAAACAGTTCATTTGAGTACCATTTTAGCCAACGTGCATGAGGAAGAAAATAGAACATGACACAGTCCTTACAGTTCAAGAGTCCCTGTGGCTCCAGGGTATCAACAGATTTTGACCAAAGGATGCTACTGTTATTATGGGACCATTGAAGTCAAGCCTTTGAAGGCCCATGAAATATTAGATAGAATTATAGACATGAAAATACAGACAGTAAGTACCAGTTTCACTTGCTTTTCTTTTGTGTTCAGTAAGCAGTAGCACTTTGAGGTATATTTTCAAGGCCCTCGATACAGTACTTTCTTGCCACAGTGCAACCACCTTAGACCTTTCTGCCTTTGGGCAAAAGTAGACACAAAGTCTGTTGCATAAATCAAATTAATGTGTGTGGTTCTTTGGTTTTTATTATTACTATGTAAATAGCCACCAGGGGCAAGCAGCATCAGGACTGGGCCAAGGAAGGGTAATATTTTAACAACAAAGCCTTGAGCTGCCATTTGAATTTTTAAAAACAACAACGCAAAAAGCATGCATGTTAATAGGATTCGCAAAATTAATGTCACATCTAGTTTGGATCTCGCTTGCCTTTGTGCCAATGTGCTCATGATTGATAGGAAAGGAGGAGCAAAGAGAAAGATGTGGCCTGGAGCAATGTTGATGTGCCACAGACAGGATGTGAGCAGCATGCTGGAGGGACTAATGGTGTTCGTCCTCTGATGGCAAAAAATTGTGGTGCACTTCTGTTTACCAATGTGACATGTCAGCATAGTTCAACATGGTCTCCATGGTTCTTCCAGTCCCCATGCTGCAGATTTTCACATGGACTTGTTATTTTCAAAATTTGCAAGCTGATGAGGTCAGCTGAACTTGAGTTTGAGAACAATAAGAAACCAAGTTAAATTGAAATTGACAAATTTGTCCATCCTTATTCAAACTGAGGCAAAATAGAGGAGAGAACAAGATCTTAGAATCATTGTAGAGCTGGAAGGGAGCCAGTGTGGTGTAGTGGTTAAGAGCGGTAGTCTCGTAACCCGGTGAACCAGGTTCGCTTCCCCGCTCCTCCACATGCAGCTGCTGGGTGACCTTGGGCTAGTCACACTTCTCTGAAGTCTCTCAGCCCCACTCACCTCACAGAGTGTTTGTTGTGGGGGAGGAAGGGAAAGGAGAATGTTAGCCGCTTTGAGACTCCTTAGGGTAGTGATAAAGCGGAATATCAAATCCACACTACTCCTCCTCCTCCTCCTCCTCTTCTTCTTCTTCCTCTTCCTCTTCCTCTTCTTCTTCTTCTGTGGATCATCAAGGCCAGACCTCTGTAACGCAGGACTATGCAGCTGTCCCATATGGGGATCAAGCCTGCGACCTTGGCATGATTGGCACCATGCTCTAACCAACTGAGCTTATCCAACTGAGATAATTGGCTAAATTGATCTACAGGAGATAGTGGAAATGTGGGCCATAGAGAGGAGAAAGAAACTCTTGGAGCTCAAGTCACACAAAGCCTCAAAAGGTGAAAAAGTCAGAAGAAAATCAAGCAGCATCTCCAAGTAGCTAAAGTTTTCCCACTAAACATGCAGCGGGGGGAATGGGATCATAAAAGCCTGAACATAAGAGATATAAGGGAACATAAGAAGATTCATTATACTGCTTAAGAGTATAAGAGCCAGTGTGGTGTAGTGGTTCAGAGCGGTAGACTCGTAATCTGGTGAACCGGGTTCGCGTCCCTGCTCCTCCACATGCAGCTGCTGGGTGACCTTGGGCTAGGCACACTTCTCTGAAGTCTCTCAGCCTCACTCACCTCACAGAGTGTTTGTTGTGGGGGAGGAAGGGAAAGGAGAATGTTAGCCGCTTTGAGACTCCTTCGGGTAGTGATAAAGCAGGATATCAAATCCAAACTCCTCTTCTTCTTCTTCTTCTTCTTCTTCTTCTTCTTCTTCTTCTTCTTCTTCTTCTTCTTCTTCTTCTTCTTCTTCTTCAGACCATTGGCCCATTGGACCATTGGTCTAGTTAGACAGGCCACAGCTTTCCAGAATTTCAGACAGAAATTCTCTCCCAAACCTGTCTGGAGATGCTGGGGATTGACCCTGAGACATTCTGTATACAAAGCAGAGGCTCTCCTACTGAGCCATTGTCCCTTTCCCAAGAAATATAGGGGTGAAACCACCCAAGGTGGCCTTGTGTGGTGTTTTGGCTTTTTAAAATGCAGAACATTGTCCCTGGTCCCCACATTCCCCATTCCTCACAACAAAAAGTTTAACAAGGGTGACCTTCAGACTGTCAACGTTTTGCGGGAGGGATTCAGTTGCAAACTGGAAATGCAGGCTTCACGACTAAAGTGATTAACCTGCTCTGGTGCAATGACAAAACAGAGTTTTTGTATCTAGGAAAGGAACGGGGGAAGTGAGCTAAAAAGCGCGGGATAAATGACTGATTTGGGAAGATGTGCCATGTCCATGCAAGCAAATCAGGATTAATGTTCACTGTCATGTAACCTCCGTGCAAATGAACTGGAAAGAATGCTCAGTAAAGGGCAGGCATTGTATAACCCCTTGTATAACTCCCACATAAGCTTTGCACAAGCAAAACCATGATGGATGCTCAAGAAACAGTTTGTCAGGAGGAGCCCAAGAGAACCAGAACATTACTGGTAACCTGTGCTTTTTTTCTGGGGGGACGCAGGGGTACAGATATCCCTAAACATTTTGTGAATCTAACTAAATTTTTTAGTTTTTTCTCCAGCATGGTGAATCGTCAGTTCTGTTGTTACCCCCGATGGCAGCCTCATTTTCTGTCACGGTGTTTCCTGAGTCTCAGACGGAAGCGAGCATTTAATAGGAGTACCCCTAAACATTTTTTTAAAAAACAAAAAAGCACTGCTGGTAACTGTGAGCTGCTCTGTGTTCATATTAGCCTTGGTGGTAAACAAGTATTGTGTGACAATCATAGACTTCTATGTAAAGGTAAAGGGACCCCTGACCGTTAGCTCCAGTTGTGACTGACTCTGGAGTTGCAGCGCTCATCTCGCTGTATTTGCCGAGAGAGCTGGTGTACAGCTTCCGGGTCATGTGGCCAGCATGACTAAGCCACTTCTGGCGAACCAGAGGAGCACATGGAAACGCTGTTTACCTTCTCCGGCACAGCGGTACCTATTTATCTACTTGCACTTTGACGTGCTTTTGAACTCCTAGGTTGGCAGGAGCAGGGACCGAGCAACGGTAGTTCACCCCGTCGTAGGGACTCGAACTGACGACCTTCTGATCGGCAAGTCCTAGGCTCTGTGATTTAGCCCATAGCGCCACCAAGTAATTTTTTTTGTGATAAGCACAGTAGCCTACAACTTTGTTTATCTCCCTCTGTAGATCACACACCCTTGTTATCAAATAGAATGGATGAAAAAGGCAAAAATATATTACACTGAAAATCAATGACACTGAGCTCGACAAGCAATATCCACGAGTGAATGAACCCTCATAAGCACCGCAAGAGATGGCTATGCATGAATCAACCTGTTTTTCTCCTCTTTATTACTCCTGGAGCTTGAACAATGAGTTTACCATTTCCCTTGTACTTCAAGATTAGCTAATAACAAATTTAAAGAGCGAAAAAGGGAGACAAATACTTTTAATTTGCTACTTCATTTTGTCTTAGCAAACATGCATTTTCTTCTATTTGTTGATTGTTGTTGCCAGGTGGCAAATTAACAAGAAAAAGTTTGTTTCTTACTTTTTTGCTTCCTGTTTAAGGAATTGTGGGGAGAATTAAGCCTAAAACCACTTAGAGAGATGAAAAGGAAAAACTAAAATTCAACCCTGAAGTCCAACTGATTTTCATGGGGATGGGTGGGAAGTGAAGCAAACACTCAGCTTTTCTGTTAAGGGTAATGGGAAATGTTTACTCCGAAGTAAATTCCATCAAATTCTATGAGGTTTCCTCCCAAGTAAATGTGGGGGGAAATGCAGCAATGCTTAACTTGTGACTCCAAAAATACTGTGAAATTCCTAATAGGTCTACATATTTGGGATCTTACATAATATTTTGAGAGCATAAGTGATCTTCTGAATCAACCCAGAAGACAATAAAGTCCAACATTCCCTCCAGTGCCTGACCAGAGCTCATAAACAGATGAGATAGTCAAAGGCATGCTGGAACCAACATCCAGCCATCCTGCTTGGCAGGGGGTTGGACTCGATGGCCCTTGTGGTCTATTCCAACTCTATGATTCTATGATCATGACTAGCAGCCTTTGATGGCCTTATAATCCATTCAATAATCTAATCCCTTTTAAAAGTCATCTGAAAGAGGCAGATTTGTTCAGCTCCTTTGGCATGCAATGACAACCACTGCTACACATTCTGTCTTGGGTTATCCTTGAAGGTGGTTTGGAAACTGTAGTTGATATGAAGTGCCGCAGTTCGGCTCCTGGCAGGACTTAGAAGGCAGGTGTATATTTAACCAGTTTTGTGGCAATTTGTACTGACTGCCAATGTCCTTTAGGGTCCCATTTCAGATACTGTTATTAGCTTATAAAAGCTCTTTAACAGCCTGGAACCTGCATAGCTTAAAAAGTTCTTCTTCCCCTATGAACTCACCCATCCATTAAGGTCAAGGGAGAGACCCTATTAAAGGTAATGGAGGAATAAGGAAAGTATCAGATAGACTGAGCATTCATTGTGATCACCATAAAATTGAAGTGCACAGATGACCACCTCTGTTACCTTTCTGGAAGTATTTTACAGTAAACACTGTTGCAAGCCATTCACAAATTAAGTTGATTACCACTAATCTTGTTTGTAGTTTTGGCCGCCTGGCTATGTGTGCAATCTTTTGCCACTGTCATCATCAGTTTTCATTGTGGAGTTTAATTGGGTTCAATGTTCAGTGTTGTAAACTACTCAAATCATTTGGAAGGGCAGAATAGAAATTAAGTCTAGGATCAAAAGAGCTGCTGTGTCTGCCCAGTACGATTTCTGCCTTGCTTTCTTTCAGTGGGAAGGTTTTTAGCATCATTATATATTTATCTATTGCATTTAGAACCTCCCTTCCTTCAAGGAGCTCAAGAAGGAATGCCGAAAATTCCATTCCAAGCAGAAACAGAAGCAGAAATTTGCATATTCGTTTGTGCTCAGGAATGGAAATTAGGTAATACAATTGGTAATCTCTATTTGTTTTTCCCTTCCTCAGTCTACAAATGATACATAACATTATTCTGAACTTTCCTTTGCATTGAAATGGATGCTGTGGAATTATGCTATGACAACATAATGATTTGATTGTGTTGAACTCAGCTACAGCAAACCATGAGATGGATAGCATAGTTTAGAGTGGAAGCCAAACTGCAGCAAAATGAAAACAGCGTTGACCAAGACGAATGTGGGTCAGAACAGGCCTTGCTAACTTCATACACCCCTACCTCTAGGTGACACACCTGGCATCTCAGAATCACCTTGTCAAGAAGGATAGTCTGACAGAGAGTAAATTGCCCAAGTTCACGCAATGCAAATACATACAGTAAAAAATAGATGTGTTTTCAAGGACTGTGGTTGCATGAGAAGTGATGAGGTGCTGGCATAGACAGTGGTGGAGCAAGCCAATTGGGCACCTGGGGATGCCCCAGGGGCGGGGCCAGCTGCCCACAGGGCAGGGCCAGCCAGGGCAGGATGCTCCGTGGGGCCTCTGAGGAATCTGCCTGCCTCCTCCCACCCAGTCACCCTATAGCTAAGGGGGAGGCAGCGGGTGGACGGTTTGGGCAGCGCAGAGCCTGCATGTGCCAAAGCCACCACGTCTCTCCCAGGAGAGACACGTGGCTCGGGAGCGCTGCAGGCCCTGTGGTGAGTGCCACCTGGCATTTTGTCACCCCCGTCAGTGGTGACACCTGGGGCAGATCGCCCCCACTACACCCCCTTGCTCCACTGCTGATGGTAGAAGATGGTTGGGTAGAGCGGTAACAACTAAGATAATGTATGCATTCCCTATATTGCCTATATGGTGTGGGCCATAATGTTCTGCAGGCTCTTTTGGACACTATGCGGCAATGCATTACTGAATAAAGATTGACTAATTGAGAATTTGTTGTGGGCCTCCATACTTACAACCCCGGGGGGAATTTCCCCCACAAGAACCACTGAAAGTCTTGCATTAACTTTAGTTTGTTGTTTTTTGTGCATATGACTTAAGGAGCGATCTAAACCCAAGATCTGCCAGGATGAAGGGAGTTTGGAACAGGTGGATCTCTGGTTAAGATCTCTGGGCTCAGCTAGCTGAAGTCCTTCATTCCAGTTCAGCTGGATATCTGCCAAAGTCCCTCATCCCAAGTTCAGCTTTCCTCACTGAAGCTGCCTCAGCTGAGACTAAGGAAAGTCATGAAAAGGGGGCATTTCAGAGGAGTGACGGGGTAGACGACTTCCTCCTCTTCCTCCCTCTGCACAACTGTGACCTAGCAAACCAGAAAACTTACATGGGCAAAAAAGGGTGGTGTAAGTCAAATGCTATTTTCCCTCACTCAGGCTGGCTCAGCCAGCAGTAGCCTCACTCCTGAGTGGCACCGAGAACAGAGGTAAGCTTCCTCACCATGAATTTCATGGATTCCCTATACTAGGATTGCACTGCCCATCAGATGTAACTCTACACATGTGCTTAAAAAATAAATAAATGATGCATTTATTTTTTATTTAACTATTTGTTGTTGCAAATGTATTTCACAAAGAATAAATGGTACTGGGGAAAGAAGGTGGCAGTTGGCTGGTTATTCTGTTAGTTGATTCTTTGACTGAGAATGTGAGAGTGGGGGACCTTCAGGCAGATACTGTCTGGAGGAGTTTGTAAGGACAGGCAAGCTACGGATTTATAATTTATGCACTGCTATGAAGGAGATTTGAAAACAAAAAGACTAAACCCCCTCTTGGGCTCTCTTGGGAGAGAAACACATTGTATTCATATATAGATCCTTTCTCTCTCTCTCTCTCTCTCTCTCTCACACACACACACACACACACACACACACACACACACAAACACATTGTTCAACTGTTGCCAACCTGACAAGTAAAGATTTACATTCAAGTCCTGTGCAAGGAGTCTATTTTTCTCACAAATAGCTAAAAGAACTCCCTTCCAGCTAAGATCAAACTAGCCCCCTCCCTGTTGAAGATCTGGTGCCTAGTGAAGTCATTTTTATTTCAGCTATTTTTGATATTATATTTAGTTTTTAACTGATTTGATCTCTATTGTATTTGTTCAGCTCTCTGTCGCTGCTTAGAGACAACTGTAAATAAGCAGTATATAAATCAGCGAACTACATATTGCACTTTACATGAAATATTCACCAAATGAACACGAAAAAAATCAAGAAACTTTAAGCACAATAAAATTAGCAAAATGTAGATAGCATCAACAGAATGTAAAAGCAAGCAAACATCACAGAATAAAATGTGTGGGTAGGCTAGCCAAGTTTTGAGCATTCATTGAGAATAGCACAATGAAAGTACCAGCCTGATATTAATAGGCAGGAAATCCAGAGCATGGGTGCTGCCACAGTAAAAGATTGATTCCTTGCAAGTGCAGAATGAAGATTATATGGCATTTGTAAATGTGTGAGTTCTGCAGATTGAAGCAATTGAGTGGGCACGTATGGGGTAAGTCAACAGGTCCCAAGCTTTAGATACGAACAGTATCACCTTGAATTTGGTCCAATAGCAGGATCATTATAAATTCCAATTACATTCTTGTAAGGATCTGCTGCTACTTACACATTAACACTTTCTAATATATATTAATTTCCCATTGAACGATCGAGCCAAGCAAGAGAGTTACTTCTTCCAGAAGGTATTACTTGCCACTTTGGCAGAGACGATCAATGCAGCCATTAACACAAGAGCATTACCTAGGCTCTTTCTGATAACAAGAACAAGTCGCCTTTTATGAAGGGAGTATATTAATGTTGTCTTCATAGTCATTATCAGTTAATTCCTTGCAGAGTTCATATTGTGGATGTTTCACAAGCTTTCAACAGTCTGTTCTCTATGTGGTGTATAAGCTCTAGAGACTCCAGAGCTGCTTCTACTTTATAGCCCCCTCAGTTTGGTACTAATGATATCTATCCATCTTGTCTTCCGTCTCCCTAATCTCCTCTCACCTTCTGCTTCCTAGTGAAACAGCCTCCTTAGTAATTTCCTGACATTCCCCTTTCGAAACAGTTTGGTCCTCAGAGTATTGTTACAACTAAAAGCTGCATTGAAAGCAAGTAGCACTCCAATGGCATAGGGTAACATTTTGTAGATTAGACCCTTTCATCTTTAGATATTCTCCTCTCCAGGCCCCAAAGTACTTTTTGTTCTGAATTTCACTGCTCCTTCCCCTCCTTGCTTCTTCTTATACACAAATATTCATTCCGTGTTATCTGCTGTGTCAGAGTCACGCAAACAGATTTAATCATGGCCTGCAAAACCCGGTTCTGCTCAGACAAGTCAAAGGCAGCTCCCTGGCCTCATTTAATTTTCTTACATATATATCTCATTTTTCTTCAAAGAACAAAATAATTATATCTATAGAAGTTCCCAAACAAGAGTCAAATGTAGGTCATCTCCAAGACCTGGCCCATAGTGCTTTGAACTATGCACCATTTCTGTAGGTCATCAAATAAGGTGAATGAGGCTGGTTGACTCCATTAGCCAGGATAAAATCTGGATATTATGGAACCTAAACAGCTTCAGTCGCCTTAGTTGATGACCTACATTAGGAAATAGGGTGTGTGTGATCCTGTCACTACTGGTACATTTCTCAGCAGGCTTTAATACCATCAATTAATATAACCTTTTGGATTGCCTAACTGAGATGGGGCTTGGAGAGGACACTTTATGGAGGTCAGGTCTTACTCGGAGGGTTCCAGAAGGTGTGCTATGGCCCTTCCCCAAGACAACCCCCAACCTTACTTTGGCAAAGAGAAGGGGGAGGCAGCAAGGCTTCCCAAAGGTGTACAGAGTGCCATCTTTTTTCACCATACTGTTAGTCTCAGGATCTCTAGTCCTTCAGTGGGAGAGCATCCACTCTTGTTGGGCTTCCTGAGACTAGTAGGAAAAGAGCAGTAGGGGAAAATAGTGCTTTGCGCTTCGGTAGTAATGCCCCCCTTGTCACCGCCATATCCTCCTCCAAGGGTTTTTTAAGTTAGGAAAGGGAGTCGAGGAAGACATTGGGGCTTTCTTGCATGTCCCTAACTGAACACTCAAAAATCCCCATTGCTCAGTTCTTAATAATGCTGATGCAAACACAGTATCCCAGTGCTCACTGAACAGACTGGGATTTATGCATGCAGAACTCTACCAATGAATTGAAGCAGTTGAGTCATGGATATTGTCTATGATACAAAGCGCCGAATGTACACAGGATTCCCTATGCTAACTTGGGAAAAGAGGCACAAGCACCTGTGGAAATCACTTTCTTTAGCAAGTGCTGGTGGTCTGGAGTCACGTGGGTTGGCAATCAGGGAACCATCAGATTAGCTCACTCAGAAGAGAGAATCTACAGCAGCAGCAACATGGAACGCTAATGTTCCTTTTTGTTACTAGACGTCTGTTGAGCTGGTAGATGCAATATCCCACTCTGGCCATTTGCAGTGATGGAGCTGTATGCTGGAGACAGCTGCCCAGAACCCCCCCCCCCCCAGATTGGGACCCATTGAAAGTGGCACAAGTTGGAGAACCCTACCATCTTTTATGTACTTTTATACTTTAGCTTTCTTCCATCATGAGCCACAAAGTGGGATACCTGTGGTTCCTATTATTGTCCAATCCAGGCACTGCCAGACCCAGACCTGTGCAACTTCAGCAAGGCAGCAATCTCATGTGCCTTCGGATCAGACCTTTTATTTGGATTGGGAATTAGAACTGGCAGGTGGAACCTGACCTCCTCTAAGCCCCATGGGTCAATATGGCAGGAAGGTAGCACCCACAGTATTTTCCCCTATTTTGCAGGCATAGCTTAAGCAATACATGCAAAGGAGCATCCCTGAAACCATTGGACTGAATCCAAATGCAAACAAATATTTGTGTTTGCAGAAAGGCCTGCATTGCCTTATGACGTACATGAGCCTTATTGTACTGATAGAGGAATCTTTTTGTGAGTTGACCTGTGGCTATTTGTTGCTTGCATCAGTAGCTGGCAAGATGACCTAAAGATAGTGGGAGCAAGTACTCTTCTAGCACTCTTCACCATCCTTATGCTGGCTCACCACAGAGAAGGTTTTTGTGCAGCATTTCAGTAAGAATGAAATAAAGAGTGCAGAATTATGCAGACCTTCCGCTGTTGGCTCTGCCTGAATATAGTCAATAGCACTTTTCAGACTGCATTTTACACCACAAAATTGTGAAGCTGACAAAACGCCAACATTGTTGTTGTTGTTGTTATACCATAAGTCATGTATAAGGTAAAGGTAATTAGTAGCAAGGAACCTTTAAGAAACAGGGATGGGATCCTGTGAACAGACTCAGGTGTCCATAGCTAGATTTCAGACTTTGCATGATTTAACAGGACAGTAGACTTATGCAGGAGTTATATTCTAGGGATAATGCATAAAGCCAAAATTATATATTGTCAAAAAACATTGAGTGCAGTGCTGAGCGGGATTGCCAAAGTCGCCCCCCATGCCTTCATGCCTTCTTCCTTCCTTCCTTCCTTCCTTCCTTCCTTCCTTCCTTCCTTCCTT
>JAXCMG010000123.1:987790-1004002 GCA_034642415.1 Podarcis siculus | reverse complement strand
CTTCCTTCCTTCCTTCCTTCCTTCCTTCCTTCCTTCCTTCCTTCCTTCCTTCTTTCTTTCTGGCCAACAGCATAAAACTGAATGTGTACAAGTTAAGTACAAAACCCTGTGAAATGTAAGTTAGTAAGAGGGATAGGGGTTGGGATCTCTGACTAAGAATTTTCAGCACTCTCCCCAATTATAATTCATAGTATTTTATTTTGGGAGTGGGGACTTATGGCAATGAAACTAGCACCCGGATGATACAAGTTTATACAGTAAATATGCCATAAGGAAACCCAGGTTAGATAACGCATCCAAATTCCTCATAGCTGTTGGTTTGGCATGCATGTTCCTAACCCAGTATGTGTTTCCTTTGAAAGCAAAGCAAAACATTGTTACACCAGAAATGTTTCATTTTTACTGTTCTGTAAATATTAGTTACAATCACAACCAAAGCCTAATAGGACACCCTTCTAGCTGATCTAGAAGATTTACTTGTCACGGGTTGTGAAGCCATCTAATTCCTGGGATAGTTAATTTAGTTTTGTTTCACCTGGTGTGAGCTGAGAATCCCTGGTGTGCCTTGCTTCGTCTTCCTTGGAATGAATAAGGTTACAGCACAGCGGTCCCCCTCACTATTAATCAGTAAAGCAGCTTCTCTCAGCACTCCTTTGCAGCTGTTCACAGTGAGAGCTGAAGTGACATCGATTCCCATTAAAATAAAACCCTAAGAAATGGTGTCAAATCTGAAGAGAGATACTTGCCCAGAACAAAGAAAGCTAAAAGACCTGCTAAACCCAAAAGACTCCTGGAGGGTGACCATTATGACAAAGGGTCTAGAGACCAAGCCTTATGAGGAATGGTTGAAGGAGATGCGTATGTTTAGCCTGGTAAGGAGGAAACTGAGAGGAGAGATGATAGCCATCTTCAAATATTGAAAGGGCTGCCACACTTTTGGAAGATGGAGCAAGCTTGTTTTCTGCTGCTCCCAAGACTAGAATCCGATCCGATTCAAGTTACAAGAAAGGAGATTCCAACTCAACATCAGGAAGAAGTTTCTGAGGTTAAGAGCTGTTTGACAGCATCTTTACCAGCTCTTAGCTCCTATAATACAATTTTATCTTTTCTCTCTTTGTTATACATCTGTGATTTCTAGCTTTACTATCACTGGCCAAGGAATTAAGAGAAAGGTTTTTTATATTAAAAAAAACCAAAACAATCTGCCACAGCACTTGACTTAATGAACTCCTCAGTCATGGAATGCAGTAGTGGAGTATGTGCATTTGCACATATATCCATTTACATGTTCTCAAATTAATGGTTATTATAGTTGAATTCAGTTGAGTGGCCTGCCTGTATGCTTGAGGTTAGGCGGGCTTTTAGTGCCTGGGTGGATAATGTACTATACTGGCACTTTGGTGTTTTGGGATCTTATAAGGAAAAGACATTACAGCAGACCTCATAATCTCATAACGCTTCAGAGCAGGGCACACACCTGCTGATCAACTCAGTAAAATATCCCACAGAAGAAAAAGGAAGCAATAAATCTAGATTGTCTGAACCTATGGCACAAAAATCTATAGTGAAGAGAGGTCTCTGTAACAGATGGTAATTCCAGGGAGGACCGCAAAGCTAACTCTGAGTGGAACATCACAGTAGTTTTCCCAGTCCAATATCTTTAATCCTTTGGCCATGAATTTGATGAGAAAATCAAAGGTCATGACAATGAGACAAAGCAATTGGCAGAAATATAATTTTTCTTTCAAGAGTTCTCCTTTTGAAACAGCTGTGTCCATGTGATCCAAACTTTATATCCATGGATTCCATATCTAACTGATTTATACTTCCTGAAATTGAGCCATGTCAACAAGTTATGGAAAAGAGACTTCCTTTAAATATGTATATTGATATAGCTTTTCTTCCAAGAGAAGGTTAACTTTCTTCCCCCATTTTAATTACTTTTTGAACAGCTGACCTTTCTTGTAATTTAAAATATCTCCAGAATATGATTTCCAGCCCTGTGAGATGTGCTAAATGGGAACTCATCCAGTACTGAGTAACAAAGATTACTAAGTTTCTGGCCAAAACACAATCCAGTTTAAAGGTTTTAAGTAAGCAAGCTGATAAATCTCCCACATATGCAACTACATCCATCCCATCTCCTAGCTCAGAGCTAGTGTGATGAAGTCATAGTAATGGATGGTGTTGTGGCGGTGACCCCCCAACAGCTGAGTCGCTGCTGCTTACCAGGACAGATAAATGGTGGCAGGGAAGCGTGGTGCAAATGCATCAGTGGAGCTAACCCTGTGTTCCTGCTTGAGCATTTACACTGTGCCAACCTCCCTGGCAACTCACTCATCGTCCTCCCCTTCCAGGGAAGCAGCAGTGACTCAGATGTTGGGAGGTGAGCACCGTCACCCCACCATGCTGTCTACTATGGCAAAGAGATATAGTGACTGCAATGGGACAACCAAGAAGCCCATGCTTCAGCTCCCTGACATTAAGATGGGACTGGCCCCATAATATTATTACAAGATTTATACCCAATGTTTTCTCCAAGGAGCTCAAGGCGATGTACATGGTTGACCCACTCCTTACTTTATCCTCATAATCGCCCTGTTGAGTAAACAAAGCTGAGAGACACGGACTGACCTAGGTCATGGGTCTCCCAGGTCCTAGTCCAACACTCTAAGCAATATGGCTCTCTCAAGAATCACCTGCAAAGTTCCAATCAAGTCATTTAAAACTATAAGATGATCCAAGTAAGCAAATTTTGACTTGGATACAAGGAGCCCAGAGCACCCGCCTGAAGCACTTCTCTAAGCAGATACATTTTATTTATTTTGTTATTCTCACATATATTCTTTTAGCTGCTACAGAAACCAACTCACCAGTCTTTACATTTAGCACCACGTCTCTATTTACTGCATTTCTGTGCTCCTTTATGAAACATGCAACACAAAATTTCCCATTGTTTTTAAGAAGAGCAAATAAGATCTCATTAAGGTTTCATTCAAAGACTAGTTGAACTGCACATTTTCCTGTGAATTTGACAGCTGTCATAGCCCACCACTTAGCATAAATATAGGAATAAGAGTATAAGCTAAGGAATGGTGGTGCCAAAAAAGATAAATCTTATTCATATTATTTCACTTACACTTCATTTTATTTCACCTATTCTATTTAGAGATGACATAGGATATTCAAATCCAGGTGTGCTTTATTAGTCAAACTAACATTTTCAAAACCCAAATGTCTAAGCACTTATTCTCTCCATGCTACCTAGTAAAATAAGTGAGAAAAAGGTCTCAGGGGCAGATCAACCTCTTCCTTTGAGAGTTCTAGGGAACCTTTCCCACATATCAACCAGAAAGGCCCAGGAAGAGGATCCTCAGCATTAGATTCTGAGGGCTCTGCCTGCCCCTCCAACTCCTTGCCTTCCGAATAGTCCTCCAAGGACTTCATGACTGGTACCAAGTCAGGGCTAGGCATGACACCTCCATGGCATAGAGTACATTTCATCAGCTTAGGCTCCTGACCCAATTTCAGCCATATGTTGTTGAGGATAACCTAGCATTAATGATCTCCATACGCTGGTAATCTCCCATCCAGACTACCGCAATGTGTTTTATGCGGGGCTGCCACTGAACATAGTACAGAAACTTCAGCTGATGTACAATTTGACAGTAACGTTCTTAAAAAGGACCAGGCATTCTGAACATATTATGTCAGTCCTTGTTCACTTGTACCGGTTGCCAGTACACTTTCAAGCCAGATTCAAGGAGCTGGTATTAACCTATGAAATCATGCCTTATGGTACCTTCAATTTTTGAAGGAACGACTCTACCCATATCAGGCTACCCAAACCTTAATACCATCTACAGAGGCTATTCTCAGGGTGCTCCTTTTATCAGAAGTGCATGGCATGATGATCAGACAGGGCCTGTTGGGTGGTGTCCCCACCCTGGGGAACACTTTCCCCATGGAAGTCTATCTAGCATCTTCTGTGCAATATTTCTGGTGCCATTCAAAGGACTCTTTTATCAGGCTTTTAAACTGTTTAAACAGTGGCATGTTTTTAGGTTTTTAGAGTTAACGTCTTTCTCTCAATGACTACTTTTATTGTTTATATTGGGGATATTTTTCTTAGGGAAATGTTTTACATATGAATAATGGAAGGATGGCTTATAGGTTTTTAGTTATATTTCCTATTTTGTATATAGCACGGTACCTAGAGGCTTTGCTGTAGGAAACAAATTTTAATAATAATAATAAGAAGAAGAAGATTGCCTCTGTGCAATATGGGCAATGTGCTGGTAATGTGGGATGGGTGGTCTATGTAAGGTACTATTAGCCCTTTTAACTCTGCAAAATGGTCCTTCCAAGTGCCATGGCCATTATTTTTGCTTCTAAACCATTTTACTCGTCTATAAATAAATATTACTGTTGCAGCCCCAATGTGATTACTGCTAGCTCCCCGGAGCAAGCACTTTGACATTGCTTTTTATTGATCATTGCTAAAATCCCCCAAAGCAAGCAAGGTATCTGTAGCCAATGCAATTGTCTGCAGCTCAAAATCATCTCCAGTCAAGTTCCCAAGCATGTGTGTGCTTATCTGCAATTTTATGTTGAGTTTTATTGACGTTCCTGTATTCTGCTTAGTTTCTACATTGCAGATTTTTGATTTGAATGTTTATGGATTTTCCACCCTTTCAGCAAATGGCAGATTGTAAACAATTATAAAAAATGAATAAATAACCCTAGGTGTATTTTAAATGATTATAACAACTAAACAAATAAACCTGAGTGAATATTCTGAATGGATATGTGTCTTGGATACAGGTTTCCACATGTCCAGTCACACAAGCAGATTTGGTAACAGCTATGGATTGGATTTTTGGATTTGATATCCCGCTTTGTCACTACCCTAAGGAGTCTCAAAGCGGCTAACAATCTCCTTTCCCTTCCTCCCCCACAACAAACACTCTGTGAGGTGAGTGGGGCTGAGAGACTTCAGAGAAGTGTGACTGGCCCAAGGTCACCCAGCAGCTGCATATGGAGGAGCGGGGAAGCAAACCCAGTTCACTAGATTATGAGTCCACCGCTCTTAACCACTACACCACACCGTGGTGAACCAATCCACTAATGTGAGTTAAAAGCCGGTTCCTCTACAACACCTGCTGTTTTCTTGTGCTGAAAGGGTATTTGCATAGCACTCCTACACGTTGTAGGTGTGGGATGTCAAAAATAAGGCAGTCAAAGCCAACTACATCTGATTGCTAGAAGGGCACACACAAAGGAAGTTGGATCTCACAAGGTCTACAGGAAATCCTTCCTATGATAGGCACTCCCACTGTCGCCAGCCAGGTAAAGGGGTGCAAATTATATAAGATGGTCACATCCTTGAGTCCCAACCTTGTAATATAGCCTAGCCAGTAATGAATTAACACAAATGCCCTGAATTGATTATCAGTTCATGATATTTTTCATTGTGGTTGATTTTATTTTATTTTTAACCACCCACCAACATCATACATCACATTTCATTTGGGAGGTTTGTATAGCTTACAGTCTTTAAAACTTATCTTAAAAGAAGTATCACTTTAAAAATTCCAGTGATGCATTTTCGACAGAAGAATTGTGTCACTTAGGTTAAATCTGATATATGTAAATAACCGTTTTGTGTATAAGAGCCAGGAAAAAGGAAAGAGAGAAAGAGAGAGGGAGAAAGCAATTTGTGTCTGAAAAATAAAAAAGATGAACTTTCTAGCGCTGAGATTTTTCAGATCCAATTAAATCAAGACTTATCAGTAGCAGGTAGCCTCAAAGATTCTATTAAAACATAATACTAGGGAAAATTGAAAAAATCATAATAGTAATGTAATTGCACCAAAGTCTAGAAAAATGTTCTGTTAGCCAGACTGTGAAAATCAATCACTGGCTTGTGCATATGAGCTAATCCAAATGAACCTCATTTAGCATTCATTTTAATGACAGCTCTGTAGCCAGGTCTTCAGACTGCTGAACTCAGTAATGTATAACCATCTCCTCTGCCAATAATACTCAATTTATGAACTGCACAATAGGCACTTTCCACAATCACAAAGAACCAGCCACCCTTTCTTACTGTACTCTACTGTTTGCCTTTAATGCCGGTGGAAAATGAGAGATGTCGGAGCAGTTCAAAGTATAAGTGTGCATTAAGTTTCTTTAAAAGTTTCCCATTGAATGTTGACTGAGCGGAAGATCATTTCTCAAGTACAAATGGTGAGTGACGCCTCCACTCTCTTTGGATCTTTAATCAAATTGAACCAATGAAGTGTGGGTTTATATTTTAACTGCTTCTGATTATTATTTTTAAAAAAGATTCTGACTGTTTTACAGCAGTGAGTATGTGCAACGTTTGAGACATTTTAGCAGCCTTTACATTCCGTAACACCACTGTAGTTACTAAGAGGCCACATATAGACCCTCCAAGTGTCCCTATTTTCCAGGGACAGTTCCAGATTTACAGAAGCCATCCCAGTTTCTGATTTGATCCTGGAATGTCCTGCTTTTTCTTAGGACATCCCTATTTTCATTGTAGAAATGTTGGAGGGTGTGGAGCTATATGACCCCCGAGCCAAGGAGGTAAGTAATTATACAACCTTTAGAAGACATGTGAAGGCAGCCCTGTAAGGGGAAGTTTTTAAACATTTAATGTTTTATTATGTTTTTATATATGTTGGAAGCTGCCCAGAGTAGCTAGGGCAACCCAGTCAGATGGAGGGGTTATAAATAATAAAGTTGTTGTTGTTGTTGTTGTTGAATGGGACATCCCTATTTTCATTGGATAAATGTTGGATGGTATGTACAAATCGGTTCAGTCTTCCCCATCCTGTGTCCTCTAGATGCTTTAGACTGAAATTATCTGCCCCAGAAAAGCCCAGCCAGTGGCCTAGGAATCAAGGGAGTTGAAGTCCAAAACATTTGGATGGCACCAAGTTCAGGGAGTCTGGCTTGAATCAGTCCATGGCAGTTTCAAAAAGGAACCTCAAATTTCAGGGTTGGGAATGACTTTCATCGGAGGCCTTGGAGAGCCACTGCCAGCCACTGGTCCAGTCCCGCCATTTTCCAGGAAGGTGAACATCTGGACTGAAGAGTGCTGCCCTTAAAAAGGATTTCCAAATTTGCTCAAATCCTTGGTTTTGAATCATTGTTAAGATGGAGAGCATGAAATGGGATTCTCATTTGTGCAGGATGCAATTGCAAACTGTGGTTAAAGCTAGGAAAGGGTTAGGATCCTACTGGTGTGGGAGGAAGTGAATGTTCTCAATGCAGCTTCCCAATCTGCAAACCACAATGACAGAAGAAAGCCATCAATCCTTTTTAACTGAGCATTTGAAGCGCTGTTTTGCTTTGAACTGGTACACTGTCCGACACACTGGTTGCCAAGATACTTCGTGTCATGGATCGGTTGGGTGCAGAGGAATTTTTGATGCCTGGACATCAGTCATTTATTATGTAGTAGCATTGGCAGAACCTAACTTGTAGAGAGAAGCTTTTCTCCGATGAAACCACCAGAAGAAAGATGCATCTTGGTTGTTAGGAAGGACAAAAGGGGAATCTCACTGGTTTTCAGAACGTCAGAGATTCTGGTGGGATATAGCTATTAATGATAAATTAACATGTGCAATTAAGGTAAGATGGGGAATATGCAGGAGAAATGATTTTGAGAAGACAATGGAGGGTGTTTGTAGAATTTGTACTGTTAAAATGGAAAGGGGTCAAACCATCGCAAGAGGTCTTGAAATTTTGGGAGGCTGGATAGTTACAATGGAATGGTCTCAGTGGTGGGGTGCACATTGTTATTCTTGTTTATTTATGATTATTACTTTGTCAAAATAATAAAATAAAATAAAATAAAATAAAATGAACTACAGAGATTCCATGAACTGGAAAATGAAACAGAAGGTGGAAGGAAAAGAACAAAAAATAAATCAAAATATTCCAGCCATACAACTGCACATTCCCACAATGATGCCCTGTCTCTAGGAAAATGTTTTACATAAGCAGTCTAAGTAATAACAATGGTTCTAATTATGGTAGTTCCAATTTAGTTATTTTATCTCCCTTTGAAATCCCTCGGTTGGTAATTTTTTTGGCATCAAATACTCTCTCTACCCTACCTAATGCACACTTTTTATTTTTTATTTAGTTACAGGACGTCTTCAGCTTAAAAATATATCCCTCTCCATTCTCCCTCATAGCCACACATTCATATTAATCATACCACCAAAGTCACTTTGCTTGCAAGCTTGCCGCAATGCATTATGAGCCATACAACAACAGGCAGGGGGCCTATAAGAGTCACAGCACGCTTGAGTGATAGTTATGTTTAAACGTAGAATAGGTAAGCAATGCACCATCTCCAGCAAGCGGAAAAAATGGAAAGAGAATTTGTGTATTCTTCTCAAAAGGAGGCCTGCTAGTCAGCTTTATACAAGGTGGGCAGCTTTGAATCACATTCTTGACGGCTAAATGGAGATCCCTTGATCTTCGAGGGTGTGCTCCCTCATACAAAATGAGATGGAAAAGAGCACAATCTATTATCCTTAAAGATAGAGCAGCAAATCTTGATGTCCATATTGACCCCAGAAAACTCCTCCCAGAAAACGACCTGACTGTCACTCAGCAAATTATATTTAACTAGACACTTTCTGACCTAGTAAAAATGATTAGGAAAGTTAGGTGCGGTGGGGAACCTTGAAGTTGATTCCCAACAGCATATTCTACTCAGCTTCCAACTTTCTGCTGGCTTATTTCTTGATACAAATGATCACTTGTTAAATGAAAAAAATCATTCACACATAGTTTTGTTCAGACGATTTCTTTCCAGTTCTACTGGATTTTAAAGCATCCTTGACCGCTTCTTGTTTTCAGAGCCATTGTGTCAGCTTAGAGCTGGACAATCCCAGACTCAGATAATTGGGAGGTATGCAGTGACAGGATATCATCTCTCTAAACCATCTCAGGTAGATAACCTGTCCAAACCTTTCTGGAAACTCTTCAGGCACAACTGTCAGCAGATCATTTCATTTCATTTGCTCTGATCGTTAGCAGGCTTATAGGTAAATCTGTCTAGTTATCCAATCCATTCAATTTCTCCCCCCTACCCCAATTTCTCCCCCTACCCTAACAGTCATAGCTTCCCCCAAAGAATCTTGGCAGCTGTGGTTTGTTAAGTGTGCTGCAGTGGCGCTGCATCCTTTTCTGGTGCCCGGGGCACTGGGAAGCACCATGGTAGGGCATGGAGGGTGAAGAAACCCCTCCGTGTCAGTTCAGCCCTTGCCACCAACGCCACCAGAAAGGCCAGTGCAGGGCACGGAGTGTTCATGGGGCTGTGCTGTGCCACCTGCCCACCCGCCCACAAGGGGGAGGGAGTCTGGGTGGCAGCAGCGGCCATGTAGAGGCCATAGGATGCTCCATCGCAAACACCACTGCTGCTGCCACCACAGTCTCTCAGGGCAAGCGCCAGCTCATCTTCCTCCCAGAGCTCAGTGGCGGCAGCACTGGCGAGGGAAATCGGGACATGCTTTTGTAATTCCAGGACTGTCCCTGGCAAATAGGGACACTTGGAGGGTATGAGGCTCGCAGGCCTCATCAGAAATAAAGTGTGCTTAACCACTAACTCAGCTCATGGTGAATTTCTACCTGAACAACAGAAGACAATGTCATGTGAAAAGGACCTATCATACACCATTCACCATTATTTGAAAACCTATGGTTTTAATCCACTCCCCACAAAATCTTTAGCTTTGTGTATTATTCCTAAAGGCAGATATAAAAACATTGGTCTGCTTCAAAGTGTGCTAATTGTGGCTGTATGTAAGGCACAGTGTATTTTTCTAATGAGAGCCTTTCCCTTTGACTGCTTCATGGAGTCACAATTTGCATTCATAAGGCGACACCCGTCTGCCCTCAGGACACATATGGATTAGCCATCTGAGAAGCAGCCAAAAAAAAAAAAAAAAGGAGTCAGGCAGTTAATTTAAAAAATTAATTTTGGAATCACTCCTCAGACTAATGATCTTGAGCAACACAGTTCAAATTCCCTTGCATTTTCGTTTCCTGGAGGTATAAATACAGGTAAAGTCCCAGTGAATACCGTGCTCCTCTTCTGTAAAGTATTTTCAGAAGAAATGCCCTGGTGAAAAGGGATTGATTGATCTGGTTCTCTGTAAGATCAAGACTGGGGAAGAAAATTTAATTCTGCTTTCTTGCTCCAACAAAAGATCTCAAAGTGACACAGAACATTTACTAAAATATACAGCAATAACTATGGGGAGCTGGGGTGGGGTAGTACATCATGCTCCTTCTGGGGTAGTTTGGTCCCTGCACCCAGATCTCACTTGCGACTCCTATAAGTGGTCAGCCTACGACAACAGCCACACTCCAGACAGGCTCTGGAGGATTGAATGGAAGAGACCAATTGTGGGTTCAATGCTTAAGAAGACAGTTTTGGTACATGCCCTGGAAGGAGATGAGGGGTAGGTGGGGCTTGCCATCCTGGGGAGCCCATCTAGGAGAAGGAAAACCCTGCTCCTAAACATCCACTGCCTTGCAGGATAGCTTTGGGAGAAGAAAAGGCTAAGGAGTAAACCCTACCTAAATATGGAGTGGAGTCCCTAAGGTGGTTGGATTGCGCCTTGTACATCTCCTTTCAGCAACTCCTGCAGCCAAGCTTTTGCTAAATGCATTGCTGTGCTTTCCTTTGGATTATATCAGAGAGGCTGAGGAGGGAGGGGGTCTTGTTGTCTGGGCAGCCTGGGACTGCCATACACATTGTCCAGGCTTGGACCCTGCATAGGTCAGTTCAGTGCTGCTAACACAGGAAAAAACGATGTGTGAGGTAGTAATTATGAGTTACTAGACTTTGCAGCCACAGCAGGTGCTGTGATTTTTCAGTAGTTTGACTTTACCCCTGGAGGCGCACTCCATTCTCTCTTGGGACAGAGATACTGTTGACATTTCCATTCCACCTTAAGGAGCAGACATGTGGAATTGTTGCGTCTCACATGTCTGTTTACATTCCAGCACAGTATGCTGGGAACTTCTGTTGTGTATAGCTTTTGCTTTTTGCTGTTCTCTCTGAGATGACATGAGAGAGAGAGAGAGACGACATGTTTCTTTGTCCTGATTTATGCTTAATAAATCTGTAGTTGCAGTATGCTTCCACAAGCCTCACGCCTATTCTGTGGACGCAGTTCAATCTGCTGATAGTGTGCCCTGGCTTTGAAGCCTGGGTCGCTGATTTACGTTGGAGCAGAGACGATAGTCTGGACGGCTGGAAGGGAACGGCCCAGCTGGGGCTTGCCAGCTGGCCTCCCAGCCCTCTGCATGTCGACAGATACCTCCCTCCTCCCTCTCTCTGTGTTTCAGCATTAACACTGGGCACACAAGTTATGTGTGATCAGTACATGGCTAGTGGCTACCTCTGTCTGGCAGCCCTTTCTCTCTGATTACTAAACAACACAGCAAGAAATACCGCTGCCCTTCCTTGAATTTTCCATGCATTTCTGAGACTCAGAGAGGGAAACGGTCCCTCATTATGCTGGGCAGAGACTCACCTATCCTACATTTTCAGAGACTTGCAAAAAGGATATGATTGCAACAAGTGGCCCAAAAATGAATTATGAACTAGCTACAGTTCCTTGCAATATTTCATGTTTGAACTGAAGCTGGGCTTCCTACACGCAATTCCAATAGGTCAATTACCTGCATAAAGGGATGAGCAACTCTGTCATTTTCAGTTTCTCTGTTTCTCATTTGTCCAAATCTTAAATTAATTTCTCTACATGTTAACATCAATATGTGCTTTTAAATTCTCATGAAAATTTATCTGCAAATGTATCAGAATGCACATGCTAATATGCAATTTTGTCAAATACACACATTTTTGCAAAACAATTTCCTCTGATATTGACGCATGTCAATGTTATTTTCATGAATATGCACATTTTTGTAAACATTGCTTTGATGGAGACTGGGACTGCAAAATTAGAAATGTGAATTCTGAAGGATCACCATATTTCAGTTGATGTATTATTTCAAAAACTGCATTTGCCTTTAAATGCAAACTGCATCTAATTTCTCCCTACGCCTACCTGCAGTACACTACTTCCAAACAGTTTTGTTTACCGATATGAATGCCTTTGGACTTCTCTAATGAATGAACTAGTAGGGAACAAGCTTCTAAGAAGAATTCTTTTTGGGGGTGGATTTGCGCTTTAATTTTGCTTTAAATGCATGGTGTATGTATAGCCCTGAATTCATGAAAGGGTAGAAAATAGTTTATTTTGTATTTTATTTTTATTTTTATTATTTCCTTCCTTTTCACTGCCAGGGAAGGGACCAGAAGTGCTTGCCAGATATCCTGCCTCAGGTTTCAAAATTAACTGACTGGTCTTGGATAATATACACCTTGACATGTGGGGAACAGTATTTGATGCTCTGCCTCAGGCAGTAAAAAATATATTGGGCCACTCCTGAATACTAGCCATAACTGTTCCATGTGAAGTCAGAAGATAGTATCAGTTGAATTTATGGAGTCTGTCTTGAAGTCTAGCTCCCATGGCTGTTCTAGAAAGCTTTCTACTATTTTTAAATGATTGTGTGTGTTTAATTATTTTGGTTATTATGTGTGAGTCTCCCACCTAACCTATTAGGCCAAAGAATTTTTTCTAACACAAGTGACTAATTTCTGCAAATTCATGCACATGGGATTATTTTTACAAGTTGGAAAAACTATCAAACAAATGGGGGAAATCGACAGTCAAAGCAAATCTTTAGTAGCCTTTGTTTGCTTAACAAGGGACTAAGCTACTCCCCTGAGAAACAATTAAACAGAATGTGTCCCTTCATTGTTTCTAATAAATGCAATGGGAAGAACTGTTAGTGTACTCTCAGTTTATTTAAAAAAGGACATTGATTGGATTCAGCTGGCCAATTAAAGGCACACTTTGTGCTGTAATTCTTCAAGTGGAATGGAAGAGCTGGCACAAAAGACGGCAAGTTTGGATGCTGTGGTTATCCCTTCAGTGTACATAAAAGTTGCTAATTAAAGGGGTGGAGCATATTATTGGCACAGTTATTTAATTGATATTCTTTGTCAGTTCACATATTGTCTTATAAATTGAGGAGCTATCAACAAATATCCTTTGCTCAGCTGCACAAAAGCACAAGCCATTTGTCCTGAACCCCTGGCCTACCTGGTGCCCAGTAAGTATGTCAAGTCCCCGGTCCAGGGTCAATTGACGTTTCCAAATGAACCATAGTCCTGCAGAGATCCTGGAGCATCGAAGGTGAGGTTCATCAACAAGGACAGTTGACTATACAGAGCACCTCAGCTCTTTCACTCTTTGCATGCTGACTGCAGCATCTGGGCTTGATGAGGCATGTGACCCTCACCTGTTCCCAGCCAACTCCAGCAAAGGAATCACACACCTGCTTCCAGAGCTAGCGAGCCCCACCTGGCCAGCTAGGGAGCTGGGCTGTAGGGCCCTTGCCTGTCTCAGCCTCCTGGAGCATCCTGCCCACTGATCCTTTGTGGCGATCACACAGGGTCCCCAGATGTTTAACGGTCTATTGATCCCTGTGCCACCATTGTGCTTGCTTCCCTGCTGCCACCAACCAGTTACTCTCTGGTAAAACACTGAGTCCAGTCAGTTTTTTTTAAAAGTGAACCAAAAAACAAGTTTATTTTACAAACATTAACAAGTTTATGGTTTCTCAGATAATATTCCTGTCAGTATCTTAACTATAGTTTCTTTACCAGCCTATACCTTCCTAATACCTTCTGACTGATTATCTCAACTGTTTGACTGACTCCTCTTAACAAATCCTCTCACTCTCTCACACCAGAGTAGCCCAACCCACAGACTTTTCTTCTCTGTCTCTTCTAACTCCAGACTGTCTTCTCAACAACTCTAACTCTCTAAAAAAACACTCTATGCTTAAACCTTATACCCAGTTAACTCTCCCCCCCCCGGGTTCCCATTGGCTAGTCATTTTACAATTAGTTAACCCTTTCCCTATGAACCCAGTATGATGTCACACACATAGGAGGGCAAACGTCACACTTATGCCTATTTATAACACAAGTGGATAGTGGTGGAGCTGTGGTCTAAACCACTGAGCCTCTCGGGCTTGCTGATCAGAAGGTTGGCAGTTCAAAACCCCGCAATGGGGTGAGCTCCCATTGCTCTGTCCCAGCTCCTGCCAACCTAGCAGTTCAAAAGCATGCCAGTGCAAGTAGATAAATAGGCACTGCTGTGGTGCGAAGGTAAACGGTGTTTTCAGGTGCTCTGGCTTCTGTCACGGTGTTCCATTGCACCAGAAGCAGTTTAGTCATGATGGCCACATGACCCGGAAAAATGTCTGTGGACAAACGCTGGCTCCCTCGGCCTGAAAGTGAGATGAGCGCCGCAACCCCATAGTCACCTTTGATTGGACTTAACTGTCCAGGGTTTTTTAGCTTATTTCTAGAACAGCCCCATGGGTGTTGATGTGGAAGTGATTCTGCAGGGAGTATACAGTTATGATCGCCTCCATATAAAATATTACAGGGCATTACACAAAACCACACCACACACATTTAAAGCAATGCGCTTACAGAGCTACAGTTCCCAGAGTTTTTCAAAGATCAGTTGCTCTTTTCAGGAAACTCTGGGAATTGTAGCACTGTGAGGGCAGTAGGTGTCTCCTAAGAACACTCAGCAACCTTAAACTACAGTTCCCAATTAATACAGTTAATTAACTACAGTTAATTATTTGGTTTTTTCAAATTTTGAAATTTAAAAAACAATGATCAAACAACCAAAATAGAAAGAGAATTCCGTAGAATCTCCTGGACTTCCCTCCTGCCCTTTGTGGGTCCTTTTCCTCCTTCATTTTCTCTATTAATCCAATTCTATTAAATCTCTATTACAACCATAATTCCAGTTCCCAGGATTCTTTGAGGGCAGCCATGACAGTTATAAATGGTACGATGCTGCTTTAGATGTATAGTGCAGATGGGACCTAAGTGTAGAAATAGAACATATTCACCTTCTTATGATTATTGTAAATCTGGGATCTGACCACCCCAAAATTAAGACTTACAAGGCTTACCTGTCTCAGCATAAATTACCTCATAGTACTGAGGGAGGGATTTGGGTTTGAGCTTTTTGGGGGAGCAGCAGGATACAAACTCTTTGAGCCTATAGATAACTGTGTTACACTATATTCACATAGAAAGACGGAAAGTTGACAAATCTATGACATCTATGATATACCTTCCGGGTTACCAAGAGGAAGATATACTCAGAGTGGAAACAATGAGCGAAGAGTAATTTAGCATGGAGCTAATTTCTCCTCCTCTCAGAGTGAAAGAAAGAAAAATGCCTCTGGAATCTGTAGTCCCCACGGGCCTCTGTGGATTTTTAAACATGTTTTCTGCAAGTTCCTGGTGACCCTAACTGTGAGCTATTAATGTAGCCACTAACACTAGACAGAATTTGCTCTCCTGGGCCACGCTTCTGTCATAAATTTTATTCTTGACAACAGCAGCTAAGGCAGCATCCTCAGCCAGCGTTAGAACAGCCCAGGGAGGCATAATATGAAACAATAAATGTAGTCTTTTAGAAAGTGTGTGTGTGCACACACACACACAAATAAAAATAAGAAAGGCTAAATAAAAATAAAAATAAGGCAGACTAAACTTTGAAGCTGCCTGGTGCCTAGCGCAGCACTTCCACCTTAAAAGAGAATAAATTCTCCATGAAAGCCCTTAATGGCCTCCACAGCTATTCACTGAACTTGCCCTCAAATTAAAGGAATATAAAATGATAAGAGTACCCAACTAAAAATGAAGAGGTGAACCTTTACAGGAAAGCAGGTAAGTTTTTACATCTCTTCCTTCTGTTGGCTTTCGTTGTGCAGCAGAATACCAAAGCACAGCAACAAATAACCACGACCGATTAGCACACCAATACATCGATTGGGCACTTAAATCACCCTCTGGAACATACAAGGCAGAAACATGGTGTAGCTGCAATTTATAGGCTGGGGATTCCCCACCCCACCCCAAGCCATATATATATATATATATATATATATATATATATATATATATATGCTTTCGTAGATTTTCACGGGTACAGGAATGCAGGTTTTGGTGTCCTCGGGTGTCTTCCCGTGTAAAAGTTGGGG
>JAXCMG010000123.1:925167-982790 GCA_034642415.1 Podarcis siculus | reverse complement strand
CCCCAACTTTTACACGGGAAGACACCCGAGGACACCAAAACCTGCATATATATATATATATATATATTTCTCTGCTCTTCAACTAATACACTCCTCTACCCAGGCAAGCACTGTTCTGTGTAGCACAATGCTTCTTCTGCCATCTCTAGGCAATTAAAAGGTGGTCTTCCTTTGCAAAGTCACCCTACAAGAATGCCCAATGCACCATGAGAAGGCTGCATGCCATATTCACATGTTAAATCTTAAGCGAGGATCAGCCAGCAGACTTGCATTGCTTGCCCACTCAAAGCTGCATTTCTGACCAGCTGGTAGACATATGAAGCTGGATAAGGTGACAGAATGGATCAGAGTGAAAGTAGGAGTTCACGTTTTTAATGCTCTCTCTGTTAACCCCAAAAAGAAAAAGAATACACCTCCCTGAAAGTCAGAGAACTTTAGGCTGCTGACAAGACTGAATTTAGGGGCAGACTAATGCTGTGGTCTAAACCACTGAGCCTTGGGCTTGCCAATTGGAAGGCTGGTGGTTTGAATCCCCGCTACGGAGTGAGCTCCCATTGTCCGGTCCCTGCTTCTGCCAACCTAGCAGTTTGAAAGCAGATCAAAATGCGAGTAGATCAATAGGCACTGCTCCGGCAGGAAGGTAAGCAGCGTTTCAGTGCGCTGCTCTGGTTTTGCCAGAAGCGGCTTAGTCATGCTGGCCACATGAGCCGGAAAAACTGCAGACAAACGTCGGCTCCCTCGGTCAGTAAAGCGAGATGAGCGCCGCAACCCCAGAGTCGTTCGCGACTGGACTTAACTGTCAGGGGTCCTTTACCTTTACCTTACCCCTACATATGCAACAAAAAATAATGTTGGACAAGGAACATTGAAAACATTCCTCACCAAAAGCACCATTTGTCCTGGCAACTTATGTATTTTTAATCCTGATCTACTACTTTTTATTATTATTTGCAACAAACTTTTCCACAGACAGGAGCATTTTACTATTGAACTTACTCTGATCATTTCCTAACAATGACATGCTAGATTGCTTTTTTAAAAAACCCCTCAGAAAAACAGAAAGCCTGCTAAAAAAAATTCTTTCGGATACCAGTACATGCACAATTCTTCCTCTGCCATCCAGGTATTCTATGAACAGATGAGAACACAAGCTTATAAAGAAACCATTTACATACATTAAGAGTCCGAGGATAACACACACCAGTAAGAATTGATGAATAATTAACCTGACTGCATCACACATTAGCAACCTTCTATTTTTAGTTTCCAGGACCAGAGATGACATCATAGCCTTTTCAAGCAAGGGACAAGGAACAATTAGTGTGTCTGACTGACTGACGAGATGAGCTGTGAATCACTTCCCAAGCACAGAGGAGACAGTTTGTATGCTGTTAAAATGTACATTTAAAAAAAAGAGAAAAAGATTGCAAATATAAGGCACCAAAGTAGAAGCACACTGTAATGTTCTCAGTTTAATGATGAGCAGTTCAGGAGTTGAACAAGAAATGGCCTTATTAAAGAAAGATGTTTGACTTGTCTTCTTGCCTTTTAGATACTTTCCCACTTTGACTGCTACCCTGCCTCCTTCAGACTAACTTCATTAACTACAGTGGTAGGTACCTTAATAGCAGAGTCACATTAATCCTTACACACACCATTAATGCATGTGGTGCTTTTATTTTAGAAGCATACTTAATGCACAGGTTTACTATCACAGTGAGAATTTTGCCTGAGAAAACAAAATATATCCAGTTGTTATAGACCTGTGAAGAAAGAAATTTGAGAAAAACAGTGACTACAGGTTGTCTTTTTTAAGGTGAAAGGTAAAAGGTAAAGGATCCCTGGACAGTTAAGTCCAGTCAAAGGCAACAAAGGTGCTCATCTTGATTTCAGGCTGAGGGAGCCGGCGTTTGTCCACAGACAGCTGTCCAGGTCATGTGGCCAGCAAGACTAAACTGCTACTGCTGCAATGGGACAATGGGACAGAAACCAGAGCGCATGGAAATGCCGTTTACCAGAGCCCAATTCCAAGGAGCCTGCCCATTCCAGAGCAGTATTTACTTAGTAGTAAATTTACTAGTATATCTTCGAATTCAAGAACCCAGGAATGGTTGTGGTGAACTTGCCACATCAGGCATATAGATTTTTCTGCCTTCCTCAATCATATGTTATGTTATCCATCACAGGTGATATGGAGTTTTTGCAGTGCAGACCTCAAACCACAGCTGCACATTGCTAAGTTGAATGCACTGCCCATGCACTGTAAAAAAAGGACCCGTGGACGGTTAAGTCCAGTCAAAAGCGACTATGGGGCTGCGGTGCTCATCTTGTTTTCAGGCAGAGGGAGCCGCTGCTTGTCCACAGACAGCTTTCCGGGTCATGTGGCCAGCATGACTAAACTGCTCCTGGTGCAACAGAACTCCGTGACGGAAGCCAGAGTGCACGGAAATGCCATTTACCTTCCTGCCGCAGTGGCACGTAGTTATCTGCTTGCACTGGTGTGCTTTCAAATTGCTAAGTTGGCAGGACCTGGGACAGAGTAACGGGACCTCACTCTGTCACTGGGATTTGAACCGCCAACCATGCGATCAGCAAGCCCAAGAGGCTCAGTGGTTTAGACCACAGCGCTGCTCATTCAAATGCAAAGCTTTCCAAGTGGTGCAACATGTATTTGAATGGCTTCACATCAGGCTGTTGCCAGCAGTTGGCTTAATTGCTCAACAATTTACACATTTAGTTGCTGTGCTTTGCCATGGATACATCAATATTTCCAACCCTGTGAGCTCTTTGGGATGCTTATCCACAGCAGCCCTTAGGCAGTCATCACTACAGCTAGGTTTTTCCCAAATATTCTTCTGTGGTGAGCAGAAAGTCAGAAATACCCTTCATGCAATAATAGCAATGGACACAAATATTCCCTTCTAAAACAGATCCCCTTTTGTGACGACATTGCTTGCAATTTGAAGAGAGAAGAAAGAAGAAGCATGATTTTAGTTTAATAAATGAGCCATACTTGGAAAGTGGCTGAAGATCAGTTGCTTTCCTCCCTTGCTATAGAGAATGCTAAAGTCCCAATTGTACTCTCAGATCTTGTAATCATGGCCATGCTTCTCCTCCACCCTTCTGTCATAGGCTGAGGCAACCCAATGTCCCTAGATGGCCAAATGCAGTGATATCTCTGATGTGCTCAGATTCCAGAGTGCCTGAAGCCATATCAATATGCAGGCAAGTGTGCCATCATCAGAGATAGCAAAGGCAGGAGCTGGTAGCTGCCAATACAGAGAGCAATGATTCATACGAGAACCTAGTTACATCAAAGATTCCTCTCGTGCTCCAGCTTCTCATTGGATGGCTGGGTGATGGTGGTATAATACAAGCATCTGCTTTCTCAAATTAGTTTCTCTGCCAGCATATGTGGAATGAAGATAGGAGACAGGGCCTTTGCAGCACCTTCTGTTGAATTTCTTTTTCTCTCTCTTTTTTTTTTTTTTTTTAAAGATTTTTATTCAAAATTTTCCAAAATACAATGAAAAAAGGAAAAAGAAACATACAGAAAAAAGAAACACATACAAACAACATATAAAACATATAACAAAACAAATATAGCATCTTGTTCCAAATCTTACTTTCTTAACCAATTGGACTTCCTCACATCCCCCGATCCTGCTTTCCAAATTTAAGAATTTCTAAACAGCAATTTGTTACCTTATCTCAAATACTTATTTATATTTTCCAATTATTATGTTTCCCAATCTACATTTACCTCCAGTAAAATTAAAACCTTCATTTTACACATAATGTTATTTAAGAATAAACTTACACTCCAATTTCATAGTAAACTCACAGTCTTTTTAACTAATTTACTTCAGCCACACTTATTTCCACTCTTTCACTTTCTTAACATTCATACAATTTACAATATTTTTGTAAGTAGTCCTTGAATTTTTTCCAGTCCTCTTCCGCTGCTTCTTCTCCCAGGTCCCGGATTCTGCCTGTCATTTCTGCCAGTTCCATATATTCAATCAGTTGCGTCTGCCAATCCTCCAGCGTGGGCAAATCTTGTGTTTTCCAATGTTTAGCAATGAGTATCCTTGCTGCCGTTGTTGCATACATAAAAAAAGTATAGTCTTTCTTTAACACCCTTTGGCCGGCAATGCCCAAAAGCAAGGCCTCTGGTTTCTTAGGAAAGGTATACTTAAATACCTTTTTCAACTCATTATATATCATCTCCCAGAAGGCCTTAACCCTAGGGCATGTCCACCAAAGGTGAAAAAACGTTCCTTCAGCTTCCTTACATTTCCAACATTTATTATCAGGCAGGTGGTATATCTTTGCGAGCTTGACTGGGGTTATGTACCATCTATATATCATTTTCATAATGTTTTCTCTCAAGGCATTACATGCCGTGAACTTCAAGCCGGTGGTCCATAACTTTTCCCAGTCAGCGAACATAATGTTATACCCGATATCTTGTGCCCATTTAATCATAGCTGATTTGACCGTTTCATCTTGTGTATTCCATTTTAGCAGCAGGTTGTACATTTTAGATAAAACCTTTACCTTAGGTTCTAACAATTCTGTTTCTAACTTCGATTTTTCCACCTGGAATCCTATCTTTTTGTCCAATTTAAAAACCTCTTTAATTTGGGCATAATGTAGCCAATCTCGCACTTTGTCTTTTATTTTTTCCGCACTCTGCAATCTCCAAGAGTCTCCATCTTTTTCTATTATTTCCCAATATCTCGGCCAATTGGCCTCCATATTGAGTCTTTTCGGGGCCTTTGCCTCCAATGGTGACAGCCACCTTGGCGTCTTATTCTCAAGTAGGTCTTTGTACCTTATCCAAACATTAAACAGTGCTCTTCTAACAATATGGTTCTTGAAAGCCTTATGACTTTTGACCTTGTCGTACCACAGGTATGCATGCCATCCAAAAGCATTATTAAAACCTTCCAAATCCAAAACATCAGTGTTTTCAAGAAGTAGCCAGTCTTTCAGCCAGCAAAATGCAGCTGATTCGTAATACAGCCTTAGGTCCGGCAGGGCAAACCCCCCTCTTTCTTTAGCATCCGTTAAAATCTTAAACTTAATTCTGGGCTTTTTGCCCTGCCAGATAAATTTCGAAATGTCTTTCTGCCACCTCTTGAAGCACTCCATTTTGTCCATAATTTGTAAAGTCTGAAACAAAAACAGCATTTTTGGCAATACATTCATCTTTATAACAGCAATTCGTCCCAACAAGGAAAGTTTCAATCTGGACCAACTTTCTAGATCCCTTTTGATCTCTGACCAACATTTCTCATAGTTGTCTTTGAACAAATTCATATTTTTAGCTGTTATATTTACCCCTAGATATTTCACTCTTTTAACCACATTTAAACCTGTTTCCTTCTGAAACCTTTCCAATTCTAAGGCCGTCAGATTTTTTTTCCAATACCTTAGTTTTCTGCTTATTTAATTTAAACCCTGCCACCCGACCAAACTCATGAATCAGTTGTAATGCTCTTTTCGTGCTAGATTCTGGCTCCTGCAATGTCAAAACTAGGTCATCTGCAAATGCTTTAAGCTTATACTGTTTGACTCCGACCTGAATTCCTTCCACCAACTGGTCCCCCCGGATCATGTTCAAAAGCACCTCCAGGACCGAAATAAACAGCAAAGGGGAAATAGGGCAACCTTGTCGTGTTCCTTTCTCAATTTTAAACTCCTCTGTCACCACATTGTTAACTATCAGTTTCGCCTTTTGTTCTGAATAGATAGCTTCTATGCCATTTTCAAACCCCCGTCCCACTCCCAACTCCTCCAAATTTTTCTTCATAAACTTCCATGAAATATTGTCAAAGGCCTTCTCCGCGTCTATAAATATCAAAACAGCTTTTGTATTGATCTTTGTTTGCAAAAGTTCCAGAATATCTATTATATTCCTTGTGTTAGTAAACAATTGTCTACCTGGGAGAAAGCCTGCCTGGTCCTTGTGAATCACCTCATTTAAGACCTTTTTAAATCTACTTGCCAAAATGTCAGCAAAAATTTTGTAATCCACATTTAGGAGGGAAATGGGGCGGTAGTTCTTAAGCTGTGTCTTTTCAGTCTCAGATTTAGGAATCAATGTGATGAACGCTTCTTTCCACGATTCTGGTGCTTTTTTCCCTTCCATAATTTCATTACATACCTCCATTAGAGGGTGTATCAAATAATCTTTCAGTGTTTTGTAGTATTTGGAGGTAAGGCCATCTGGTCCTGGAGATTTACCCAATTGCATATTCTGAATGGCTCCTTCGATCTCAAGTTGAGTTATTTTATGATTAAGAATTGTCCTGTTACTTTGTGATAGTTTAGAGAGACCATGACTTCTCAGAAATTGACTTATCTCCTTCTCACTCTGTGGCCCTTGAGTATACAGTTGTTTAAAGTATCTCTGGAAGCATTTTCTAATCTCAGCCGGATCTTGTATGTTTTTTCCCTCAATCTCAAGATTTGTGACGGTGTTCATTTTCTGTCTTTTTTTCAACTGCCATGCCAGCAGTTTACCACATTTATTTGCCGATTCGAATGACTTCTGTCTCATTTGTCTAATTTTCCATTCTATTTCCTGATTCATCAGTGTAGAATATTGACCTTGATAAAGTTTTATTTCTCTCAATATCTCCCGCGATTTCGGTTTTGATCTTAACTTTTTCTCACAGTCTTTGATTTTCTCCAAGATCCTATCTTTTTTCTCGTTTTGCTGTCTTTTCTTTATCGTATTTTGTTGTATCAGAAACCCTCTCATGACAGCTTTACTTGCGTCCCAGATTACTCTTTTTTCCGTTGTAGCATTCAAATTTATTTCAAAATAGTCCTTCAAAGATTTTTGGGCCTTCTTAACAATCTCATGGTCTCTAAATAGGTTGTCATTCATTCTCCATCTAAAGGAGCCAGTTGGCGTTAATCTCATATCCATCCTTACTGCATTATGGTCGGAGCATGTCTTTGGGCAGATTTCCACCTTTCTTATCTTAGGTGCCAGTCCTCTAGCTGTCCATATTTGGTCGATTCTTGTCCATGTCAATTGGGCTTCAGAGAAAAAGGTTCCCTCTCTTTCTAGGGGATTCTTTGTCCTCCAGATGTCAATCAAGTCCATATTGTCCGTTAATTCAAAAAAAGTCTTAGGTAGTCTGCCGTCCTTTGTCAAATTTTGATTGTGAGATTTATCCATGTTGGTTGATACCACTCCATTCATATCTCCCATCATAATGATGTTGTTGTAATCCATATAATCCAATAGTGTCTCATGCAAATTCTTGTAGAATTCCGATTTCCCCTCGTTCGGTGCATAAACTCCTAATATTAAAAACTTTTCACCTTGTGTTTGAATTTCAATTGCCAGAATTCTTCCCTGCTCATCTTTAAATAGCAGCTTTGGTGCTAGATTCTCCTTTGCGTAAATCACCACTCCTCTTTTTTTAACTCGGTCCGATGAAATAAATTCTTGACCTAATCTCTTATTTATTAACACCTTTCTGTGGAGTCTGGTCACATGTGTTTCTTGCAGGCAAATAATGTCTAATTGTTCTTTCCTCAAAATATGAAATATTCTCTTCCTTTTTTCCGGGGAATTGCAACCGTTAATGTTCCAGCTGAGAAGTTGCAGAGACATCTTGGGAAAATATGTTATCCTTTCGCAGGTGGTGGTGGTACTTTCTTCTCCTTCTCTTGATCCTGTGGTCCCACAGGTGTTGGTTCAGGCGGTGGCCCAACTCCCAGAGGTCTATCTATCCCTTTCTGAAGATCCTCTCCGTATATAGTCAGAAACTTGTCTTTGTCTTCGGCTGTTTTAATTCTCACTTTCTTCCCTCTGAATGAGAATGACACTCCCTGAGGAAATTCCCACCTATAGGGGATGACGTTGCTCCTCAAAAGTCTTGTTAGATCTGTGTAGGTGGATCTGAGATCCAATAGTTGTTTTGGGATGTCTCTAAAGATCTCCACTCTTTTCTCCTGGATTACAATTGACTTTTCGTAGTGTAGGCCCAAAATTTTATCCCTTTCCTCCTTAGATCTCAGTATGATCAAACAGTCTCTGGGCCTATCCTTCCTTGTTATTTTTCCAAGTCTGAAAGCTGTCAAAATTTTAAAGTCCTTTTCTACTTCCAAATTCCAGAACTTGGAGAATTCAGTTGTCAAAAATCCAATCAGGTTACCTTGCTCTGATTCTGGGATCGACCTCAATCTCAAGTTATTTTCCCGATTTCGTAGTTCTAACATCGATAAATAAGCCTGGTGTTCGTCAATCTGCTTGTGCATAGGGGTTACCTCTTTCTGCAGAGCTTCACATTTTTGGTTAGCTTCTTGTGCTAATTTACGATTTTCCAGAGTGGCTTCCGATAACTTCCCAATTTGCTGTGCATTCTGAACCACTTGTTCCGTCAATTTATTTAAGCTGGCTGTATTTTGGTCAATCTTAGCCGATTGAACATCCACTTTTTTATCCAAAGCTTCCAATTTTTCCAATATTTTGTCTAACACAGATTTGGAATCTCCTGCCATGCCTTCCAGCACGTCTTGTTCAGGACCTTCTTTTTTTTCTATGTCCAAAGCAAGAGGGGCAAGTACTTTGCCCTCTGAGTCCAGCACAGCAGGAACAGATGATCTTCGCGGCTGTGCCGATAAATTCAAAGTTGTTTGTTTTGCTTTCGCTTTAGCCGCTCTTGTCTTTCCAGCACCACTCATTCCAAACCCCTTCCAAAAGCCAAGGTCAGATTGTATAGAGTCCCATGGGAATCTTCAGCAGAAAGAGTAAACAATAAAGTCCAATAGTAAATAGCAGATGTACAAAGTCACGTCCCAGTATGTATCCACTCTCCTCTAGAGGGAGCCCAACAAAATTAATGAGGGAAGAAAGCAAGCTTAAAAAAAAAACAATGTCCAGCCTGCCTCCATTTTCTGGAGGAACCTCAGTTTCTAAACTCCTGCAGAGTTGGTCTTAGGCAAATATAAAACAAAGTCTCAAAAAAGTGTGAGAGCAGCTCCAATGTAACAGTTCCAATTCCAATTAGGTTTAAAGTAACCAAGTTTAGATTCTAAGTATCCACAGTAACTAAAGTTGCAATCTGACAGTTCTCTGTCACAGGCAGTCCCCTGCCTGGGCTCTATAACAAATTTGTAATCCACAGGGAGAGTTGAGATAAAGTCCATAAAAACAGAACAATACGCCAGAAAAAAAGAAAGATCCTCCGGATATGGAAATAGTTGCAAAGAGAAAGAGTCAGTTAAAAGAGTCAGTTGTTTAAAAGGATCAAAGGCTTCAGACTTGAAAGCTTTTGCTTTAACTCTCAAGCAGCACGGGAGACGGACTTCCTGTTAAAATCTCCCGCTTTCAATCAAATTACAACTTAAATTTAGTCCCGATTTTCCTTTCCGTTTCTTTACTCACGGGTTGTTGCTTTTATAGTCGAATTTGTCCAGGAAAAAAGGTCGGCGCTCATCGACAGCAGCTGTGCGGCTTCGCTCCGCTGGAATGCCGATCAACCCACAGCACCGCGCTCCCGTCCTCGTCTCCGGAGCCCCTTACGGGGTTCTTTTGACGATTTTGGGGGCGCTTTTGGTGCCCGCCGGGTCCCAAGACCACAGGCTACAGCTGCCTGTGGCTTTCCAAAGTGGGTCTCCGCTTTGCCGTAGCGGACGACCCGTTTCCGCGGAGCTTCCTCTCCCGTACTAGAAGAGGTCCGCCATTGCCGTTTCGCGCCGCCTCCGGAAGTTTTCTCTCTCTTTTTTTAAATAATCTTTTTAAATTTAAATTACACACATTTACAAAGAATTTTCAATCTCATACTACAAAAAGAAAATTTAAGAAAAAACAATTTAGAAAAAAAAGTGAAGAAAATACAGAAAAAAGAAAGAAGAAAAAGCAGATTTACGTGCATAAAAAAACTTAATCTTCCTAATTAATACTTAAATAAACATTTAAATAAAAAAGACTTCTGACAAAACGAGTCTTCCAATCATTCTCATTGTATTGTTGATACTGTCGTCGTTTCTTTCATACAGTTTTATATTGTTTAATATTGTTCCCGTCTACTCCACAAACAGTATTTGTTGTGTTGACAAGTATCACTCAAGTGGTTGGTACAATATGATCTTATAGAATCCTTAAATATTCTCCAAATATTTTCTGGTTCAATACTCCTCTAACTCTTCATGTCAGTTTTGCTAGTTGTAAATATTCTAACATGAGTATCTGCCAATCTGTAATCGTCGGTATTGTTTTGTTTTTCCACTTCCTCGCCACAAGAATTCTTGCTGCTGTGGTGGCATACATGAACAGTGGTCTTATTTCTTTTTTTAATTTCTAATGTCACCTGCTGTTGAATTTCAGTGACACCCCCAAAGTGAGAAAGCACCAACCTTTTGGCTTTCTCGCCTCTGGGCTGCTGCATAATATACAAAGGTGTGCTTGCCACAGAGAGGGGAATCTGGGTTTGTGATGGCTAGTGTCCTAGCACAGCACTCGCTGTATCTGCAGGGGTCTTCCTTGCTGTTTCAAGTTTTTGTGGTACCCACAGTCTAGTGGCGTGGTTTGCTCCTGCCTGTCTCCTTTCTCCATTAGCTCACACAGACAAATTAGGCTGCAAAGGAGAGAGGGGGGGGAAGAAAAGCAGGTCACTCAGTGGTATCTGCCTAGAGGCCTGTTGCCTCTGGCTCTTCCTCAGTTGTCAACTGGTGGCAGCCGTTCCATCAGACTGCAGAAGAGGTGGGAAGCAAGGAATCTCCATCAGCCCTGCTGGGGGACTTGCTCCTTGCTCTCATCCAACTACTTCGATCCCAACTGGGCATATTAAAAGAACTCTTGTAGATATTGTAAGTGCTAAGTATTTTATGTGCAGGAATTGGCACGTGGATAGCTGATGGTTCAGGGTAATAAGTTTTTAAAAAAACACCCCAAAAAACTATTGTATTATAAAGTTGATTGTAAGGAATGGAATGTGAATTAGAAATAACTAGGGAAATAATGCAGCAACAAGACGAACCTTGGGGCACATCAAATACGGAGTGCAGAAAACCAATTTTTTGGGGGGAAATTTGTATTAAATTTGTCATAATTTGGTAAAAATTTGGAAAAAGCCAATAAAAATAATTTGGCAAAAAAAGAACTCTGCAACTTTAACAACTGTTGCTGTTTGCTCCCTCCTCTTCTCTCCCTTTTCTTTTAGTATTTTTTTTATTTGTTTATTAATTTCTATCACACCTTTCCTCCAGGGAGGGGAATGTTGCCCTAAATACCCCTCCCCATTTTATCCTCACAACAGTCCTGTGAGGTAGGCTAGGCTGAGGGTGAGTGATTGGCCCAAGGTCACCCAGTGAGCTTCACAGCTGAGTGGGGATTTGAACTTCATCTCTCAGGTCCCAGTACAGCACTCTAACCACTACATCCCACTAGCCTTTTAGGCTGTATGGCGTTAATAGGCTGTACGTCTGAGGACAGGGATTGCTTATGTTTCTTTATTGATTACAGGCTATTTTGATTCCCCCCCCCCCCCAGCTGATTAGCAGAGTAAAAATGTTTTGGAAATAAATAAGCATCTTGCGTGAGCACAAGAAAGATAACTGCTTTTCTCCAGGATTCTGCCAATGCCTCTGCTTGTGAGCAGAATCATGGGGAACTGACAACTGTGTTTCTCCCCAAAGGAAATGGCCCTGCAAGCAGAGGGGCAGATCTGTTACTGCATCTCCCGGCACTGCCTTTTTTAATGAAATGCAGCCACACAGGGGGAAAGTGTGTGTGCTTGTGTTACAATTTTATCAGAGCAGTGGCATCAGAAAAGGGGGTTGATCAATTCTTGCCATGCTATCAAGACTGCAGTTGGTTCCATAAGACCATTTACCTATGTTCCCCCACTTCTGCCAGATCACTCTCTATCTGTGGTTCTCTTTTGCTTTAGGAAAGGTTTAAATATCCCTTCTGGCCTGCTTTTTATATTCCACAGGTTATTAAAATATAATAACTATACAATCTGCCCATCAGAATAATTGAGCCAAATTTAACCAAAACCAATGAGGTCTGGGCAGTGAGGTCAATTATTATCTGATTATTTAGGCTCAGATAGTGACTGGAAAATGGTTATTATTTTGGCTCAGAGAGTGAATGGGACATAGTGGAAATCTTGAAGGATGATCAGGGATTTGAACACACATCTCCATAATCAAAATCCTATAATTAACTATTGCACCATATTTTACTAGCTTCCTATTCTGTGATTGTCAACAACCAGTTAATTCTGGACATTACACTACCTGATGATTGGGGGCGGGGGGGGGGGGAAGAGATGCCTAGGACCAGTACAGTTTCCTGAATTTTTGGATTTTTATTGGGGAGTGGGGAGGCTAGGGGATTTATAATTTTGAGCTCCTATACCTCCACAGTCACCAATGCACTACTGATTAAGAGGCATAGGGTCACAATGGAAGCAGACACACCACTACCTGCCTCGCAACCGGCCTCTGAACTCTGCTCTGCAGAAGTACACAGCATTGCAATTCACAGTTCCTTCTGCTTTCATACAAAATGGCAACTGGGGCCTGAAAACCACAAGTTGGCCTGAAAGTGTCATGTAAGCGTGCCCCAGAGAGATTCTGGGAGCTTTCTTTTCTTTGCAAACACTGCAACAAATTATAGAGTGTGAGAGCCAACACTGACAAAAGGCGATAGATACTGATGCAACTGCAACACTAATACGTCTGATGATTAACTTAAATTGGTACTGAGAAGAGAAAACAAGTAATTGTGGATATAAATATTGTATAGCAAGGATACAAGCAGTTCCCTGATTTCATATGAATGAGGTTTAGACACATCTGAGTCAGTACAGTATCACAGTCTGCAGTGCTAGCCTGGGGTGGGGGAGGAGGGGGAATTTTGATTCAGTTCTCAATCAAAAGTTGCACTTTCTGAAACACATTCATCCTTCAAAAGGCACACTTGAATTTTTCAGTGCAGTTCTCCAGCCAAGCAGTGTATACAAAAATGCATATACCAAAGTGTGCACATGAAAATAGCACACAAGCATGCACTGTGTTGGGGAAAATTGCTTTGCAAAAGTGTATATCAGGCAAATATGCATAGAAACACATGTATATTAGGAGGTGAATTTTCACGAGGTATTTTATTTAATGTAAATGGAAGAGGAAATGGACAGGAATGTCCCCATTGCAAGCACAGAAGTCAAATGGACAGGCACTTAAATCTTACTTCTAATTTAAAGACCACCCCTGATTGCTTGACACACAGATTTGTCTTCCATCAGAGGGAAATGGCCAGGGGATTCAGGAGGAAGAGCTGGTGTCTTGCTGCTTCTGTCCCCAACACATTTCTGCTTCTGCCTCTCTTTGCCTAATGACAGGGCTGGCCACAACATTGGTTAGGAAATGGGCACAGGTAACCCTGTAGTGCTTTTACTAACGACAATGCAGCATTAGTTGGCTTTGTACTGGAATCCTATAGTCAAGAACCCACTTCACAAGCAAATCACATGCAGGGTCCTTAAGTGGCTGTGGGATTGTACCCCTGCCAACATGCAGCTCTCCTTGGCCTCACCACCTCCCCTCCACACATTAATGTAGACACTGAAAAGGGGAGGCCTACATACAGAGACCTCTGTATGTGTAAGCAGTGGCATAGCGTGGGTTGCCTGGACCACACCAAGGGTTGGGTGAGTGGGAGGGAAATGAACAGAGTACACATGTGCATTCAATGGACTAACAGCATCCATGCCATCCAGGAGATCGCAGCTGCAGAGAGAAGAAAAAAAGAATCATTCCATTGTTTGGAGAGGTCACTTCCTGGTTTGCATGCATTAACATGCATTCCAATGGAGCCGAGCAACGGAAGAGTGCAGCTGTACTGAGGCAGCACCGGGTGTTGAAATTTTGTGCCACTAACAATTTTGCGCCTGGTACAACTGCTCCTGTTACGCCACTATGTGTAAACTTTTCTGATTGTGCAGGGACTGTGAGCTGCAAGTTGTCACGGGCTGAATCGGAGATATGACTTCCGCAGCTCCCTTAATCACAAGCAATGTACGAAGGGGACTAAGGCAATGTACTATAGCATATAAAACAGACTAAAAATCCAACAGATCAGAGTCAGAACAACAAAAGCCATAAACGTGCAGTTAAGGAGCAGTTGAGACTTAATGCTCTTAAGATGGGTAGGGGAGAAGGGGCTCTTTCGATGGTGGTGTGCATTGTTTCAAAATGTGTTTAGCCAGTTCTGCTTCTAATGGATGCGTTCCTGCTCATTCCACAAAGTGGTGCCAACCCCACAAGTCCTACTCTAATGTGACCAGTGGCCTCCTCATCTCAGGGTAAAGGTAAAGGGACCCTTGACCAGTCCAGTCGCAGATGACTCTGAGGTTGCGGCACTCATCTCGCTTTACTGGCCATGGGAGCCAGCGTACAGCTTCCGGGTCATGTGGCCAGTATGACTAAGCCACTTCTGGCGAACCAGAGCAGCACACGGAAACGCCGATTACCTACCCGCCGGAGTGGTACCTATTTATCTACTTGCACTTCGTGCTTCAAACTACTCATTTGGCAGGAGCAGGGACCGAGCAATGGGATATCACTCTGTCGTGGGGATGCGAACCGCCAACCTTCTGATTGGGAAGCCCTAGGCTCTGTGGTTCAACCCACAGAGCCACCCGCGTCCCTCACCTCAAGGTAGGGCCAGGTAAAAAGTTGCCTGTTTACACCCTTTACAAAGATTCCACAACCTCAAAAACAAACTCTTTGTAAGCTGATAGACAGGTATGCGGCGACATAGCCTAATGCGGCTGATAGGTTTGTCGTGCTACTCTATTTTATGGGGAAATGTTGACTTGCATCCAGCAGGGCAACTAATATTCTGTAGCTAATTGTGTGCACTACCATGACAGAACATCTAAGGAAGGACACAGTTTCATATGTCTCGGGAGGGGAATAGCACGATACCTCATTTACAGCCACCCATCTGTCTGGTCACGGCAGAATCACATCCTGTGCAAAAGTCACCGTGTAGTATGCCCTTCAGGAATATTCCCTCTCAGTTAAATGCCACCTTCCTTTTTTAAAACAACAACAACAACCCACATGCACACATCTCAGTTTAGATGTCACCAGAGTGATACAACATGATTAGTTTGTTGAATGGCTCAAGAGATTGCACTCCGGAGCCAAGGCTGAAAGCATAAGGATATTGTGTTATATGGAGAACAGAAAGCTCTTTAGGCTGATTTGTAGTGATTTGGGGTTACATGGGAGAAAAGATACTTACTGACTTCAAATAATGATGGAATTTCAAAAGTTTCTTCAGGCAGCCATGCCAAGCATAGATGTGAAGCATTCCACGTTTAGGCTGCAACCTTAAACCCACTTACTAGAGATGGATGAATCTGTCAATTTCAGTTTCTCTCTGTTTCTCATTTTTTCCAATCTTAAACTCAATACTCAACATCAGTTTTAGATTTTTAAAAAATAATAATCATGAAAATTCCTCAGCATTTTAGTGTGAATTTCTCCTAATATACATATTTTTTGTATGCAGTTTTCCCTAACGTACATTTTTGCCCAAATCATTTTTTCCAACATAATGCACGCTTGTATGTTATTTTCAACAATACATGCATTTTAATACACTTTACTCCAGTATATACTTTTCCTTGCACATTACTTGGCATTGCAAACTCTGGAGAGGTGAGAATTCCCAAGGATGACTGTGTTAGTACTAGTAAGTATTGAATTTCTCCTCCATTCCTACTAGGAAGTGTGCCCCATTGAATATAATAAGCAGTGGTGTAGCATGGGTTTTCAGAGCCCGGGGCCACATGGAGGGGGGATAAGAGGGAGGGAAATGGAGTATGCATGCACATTCAACTGCCTAATGACATCTGCCTAATCTCACCCTGGAGATTGCAGCTGCAGAGATAAGAAAAGAAGAGTTACTCTGTTATCTGGGGAGGTCATTTTCTGCTTCACATGGAGAAGTCATTTTCAACGGAGCAACTGTATTGAGGCAGCACAGGGGGTTGAAATTTTTCACCTTTCACAATTTTGCACCCAGGGCAACCACTCCTGTGCCTTCCCTGCTATGCCACTGATAGTATGACTTTACTCTGAGTAACTGTGCATATGAGAGCACAGTTATTTTGCAGAAGTTATTTTATGAAAATTACCACAGTGGCATCCAAAAGAAACGAAAAAGTGATATTCAGCCAAGACTGAATGTTAAATGTGAAACTACATTACCACAGCAAACCGAATATATGACAGCTTGGTTATATGCACCAAAGTCAGTTGAAAATGCTCATTAGATTTTTAGAAAGAGGGTTTGCAAACTACAAGTTACTATACTGCTTTTCTGTTAAAGCAAATTAGATGTGAGGAAAGCCTTCAGGGCACCAAAGGAAACTCTGAATTCAGCTAAGCCATATTTGAAAAGTATATTCAAACCCTCGGAGATTTTGAAGAAGGGGGGAATTAACACAAATCTTGACTGTGCTGAGGTTAGTATGTCTCCATTATGTGAATCTGGCTATAGGAGGTATAATTGGCACTTAACCAATTATTGTCTTTGTGCTGTGTGGTTTTTAATCTCTTAAGCTTCTCTCTTTCTGTGACGCCAGGTGCAATAAATTTCCAGATCATCAGGTAAACATAGCAGAACCAACCAACATATATTTTTCAGGTAAATGCACAAGGTTACAAGGAAATCTACAATGAGCCTTGCTTGTACAATATTAGAGAAAGTCTATTGGACAAATGAAGAATAAGAAGAAAATCAATAGAAGAAAAGGATAGAATGGTTTGTTGCATTCTGTCTCTCTACCCTGATCCAAGCAAATGTACTAGCAGCTCCTCTTAACAAATGTTACTCAACTTAGACTACAACTCCCATCATCCCTGACAGAATTAGAAGCTGTGAGTCACAGCATGCACACAGATGGTCCCAGTGCTGTTGACTCTCTTCCCCCTCTCACTGGAGGCTCACTGATGTGTTGGAGGGTTCAGTCCATCAATGATATCTCTGAAAATTTTTACACATCACCTGGAAAGACAGGAGAACTAATGCCAGTGTACTGGAAGAAGCAAAGATCACCAGTGTCAAAGCAATGATGCTTCAACATCAACTTCGTTGGACTGGTCATGTGTTTGGATGCCTGATTATTATCTTCCAAAGCAACTACTCTATTCCAAACTTAAAAATGGAAAGCGGAATGCTGGCGGTCAACAAAAGTGTTTTAAAGACTCTCTCAAGGCAAATCTAAAAAAAATGTAGTATAAACACCAACAACTGGGAAACACTGGCTTGAGTGTGCTCCAATTGGAGAACAGCCTTTACCAAAGGTGTCATGGGCTTTGAAGGCGCTTGAACTCAGGACGAAAGGGAGAAACGTGCTAAGAGGAAGGCATGTTTGGCAAACCCTCACCGCGATCAACTCCAGACCGGAAACCTAAGACGTGTGGATCCAGAATTGGCCTCCAACAGTCACTTATGGACTCACTGTTAAAACCATGTTCATGGAGGACAACCTTACTCGGCCATGAGTGATCGCCAAAGAAGAGGAAGAAGCACATTGCTGAGCAATGTGCTAAACAGGCCCAAAGTAGGAGGCAACCCCTCGATGCAGCCTTTGTCTGCTTGGGAGGGATGTGGAGTGAGAGGCTAAAGGGGGAAGGACAGGCCTAGAACTTAGTTTCAGCGATGCCTTCATTGAATTAAAATGAACCAGGGACATTGCTGTGCTGTTGTTTTCTGCTAATAAAAAGCTAATGGCATTCCTATCCTTTCTTGTGTGTGCCTGCCTTGCGGATGACCTGGTTCGTCAACAGCTCCTTTATATCCACTGATGTAACCTGCATTTTTTTTGGAAAAACTGCATATTTAGATCTAAAGACGCCTCTAACATCAAGTGTAGTTTGGGTCTTAGAAGAAACAACTATTCTGGTGTTTTAATTAAAAGAAACCTCAAGAGGAAATACATGGTCATTTCATCATGGCAACAAGTTTGTGAAACAATTAATTAGAAAAAAAACTTGTCAACTCAAGTGATCCTTGGAAGTAGATGAACCTCAAATTTGTTTTTCTCAAATGAAGGATTTGAGGGGAGACATAATAATGTGGACCAGGCTTCAAAGCCATCTAAAAATGTGTTTACCCTTGATTAAGGTAATGGCTAGAGGTGAAAGAGGAATTAATTCATTAATAATAAAATTTAACAATTGATGAACCACTTAGAGGCTACAATTAAGCCATATAGAATTTTTGTTAAATAAATAAATATTGGTTGTGGTAAAGTTGAAAGCAATAACTTTAAAGCAATACAATTACTTTTAAAAAACCCATTCTAGTATTTAATATTTGGATACATATTTTACTGCAAAACTCTTTAAAAATTCAGTTAGTTTTTAGTAGCAAAAGATTATGTATTATGAAAGTTGTGTATTAATATTTGCATAAGGTTTTATGTTTTTAACAGCTAAAGACAGCCTTTGGATTTAGACAGAGTAGAAAATTGAGTACATGCATAAATTTCAAATAAACCCAAATAAATATTGACAAAAATAGTCAGGAGCTTTTGAATTAATATTGTTTCTACCTGTTTCAATAGTAATTTTCAAAGGAGAAAGGCTCACTCGCACATACAAATGCAATAATATTTTCATGTTAACGGTGCAAAATAATGTGCTGAAGTTACTTCCACATCTCACTGTGCCTCAACTGATTTTACTGCTGGAAAAACAAAAATCTTAACAGGAGTCCAAATTGATGTTTTGGAACTGTCACGCCATACTGGGCATCATGCCAAATGGGGGGACAATATCATCAGACTTGTCCTCAGTGCAGTCTGCCATCTGGACTCAAAATGGTGTCCATCACCATCACACTAAATTGCTTAACAGCATCTTCAGAGGCACCCAAATTGGTGCATTTTGGAACCATTGCACCAAATGGGGCTAAGCCGCACCATGTTGGGTGACGATATCTTTGCAGGCATAGAAATCAGTTCAGCTTGGAACCCTCACCCCAAACTGAGTAAAATCACATCAATTTCCAGTTTCTGGAAACTCCAGAAAGGGAGAATGCTGTTGTGCTTCTTGAGGGCTTCCTATAGGCACCTGTAGTGATGTATGGAAGTGAGAGCTGGACCATAAAGAAGGCTGATCGCCAAAGAATTGATGCTTTTGAATTCTGGTGCTGGAGGAGACTCTTGAGACTCCCATGGACTGCAAGAAGATCAAACCTATCCATCCTTAAGGAAATCAGCCCTGAGTGCTCACTGGAAGGACAGATCCTGAAGCTGAGACTCCAATACTTTGGCCACCTCATGAGAAGAGAAGACTCCCTGGAAAAGACCCGGGACGACAGAGGACGAGATGGTTGGACAGTGTTCTCGAAGCTACCAGCATGAGTTTGACCAAACTGCCGGAGGCAGTGGAAGACAGGAGTGCCTGGTGTGCTCTGGTCCATGGGGTCATGAAGAGTCGGACACGATTAAACAACTAAACAACAACATAGGCATCTGGGAGAACAGGATGCTAGCCTGGATCAGTCATTAGTTTGATGCAGGACATTGTTCTTATGCTCTTACCAGGAATGTAGTCTTAAGGCACACTGAGACCCAAACATAAGGAGGGAACAGTGTTGAGGGATACACCAGGCTGGGAACTGGCACACAGACAACGTTCCAGCACTTTGCTTTGAATGGAAACCTCTTAAACCTGCTTAGAACACAGATGCAAGAGTTGGTCTACTGTCAGAAATTGGTCTATTTATGTGGACTGGCTTAGTCTTGGGTATTGTGCCTTATTCATGGAGTAACCTTCTTCTTCAGGTGGACAACTGAGCCTGCACCTTTAAGTGCCTGTGTTCTCAAGGGCTCTGATCGAGTTCATGTCTTAAAGGGAATAGTTGATTGCTGCAACCCCAAAGGGCCCCGGGCCCCCGTGATCTGCTCCAATTCCCTCAAAGTTTGCTGCTTCTCTGTGATGTTTGGTTCAGGGAGCTCCAGATCATCTCCTGAAGCTGATTCCTTTAGTGGATACATGACATACTTGTCTCAAGAATAGGAAAAAAATATGGAGGACCAAACATGAAGTTTGTCTTCCCATGGACCTCAGTTATGTTTCCCTCATTAAACTTAAATGAAAAAATAACAAAGGACATTGAGTCTCCTTTCTGTAGATTCTGAGGGATGGCCAGCTCTGGTAGGCAATGTCTATTAAATTCTATTAAAAATATGCTCTATAATGAGAAAGTTTTCCATTAAAAGACCTTAACATGTGACAACCTCTATCCCTAGCGTTTTCTGTGTTTCTGTCGATTGAACACCCGTTTTCTTGGCTCAACTGTCTCAGGTGTGAATTGTTGAGGTGTTTTCTGACTTAGTCACAGCTGCTAGCTTCCAGAAAATCCCAGAAGAAGCCAACACTGTAAAGGAGTGATATTACTGCTTTTAATAGTGGCCCTGGAAATAGACTCTGAGAGAACTGCTGAGTTCAGGGTTACTCACCAACTTCTATCACTTAAAGGGTTATGAAATATAATTAATACACCAGAGAAACTATCTTCTCTTCTCTTTAGAGCAACTATAACAATGTTGACTTTTGCGTTAAAGGCAGAATAAAAGGCTGCATGCAACTCTGAGGCTATTACGTGGAAAGAATGGCTTTAAACGTTCCCACTCCCCGCTTAAATTATTCTGAAAGGCTGAATGCACAGGTGCTACCACAGATTTCAGCGTTGCCCTCACTGGATTTCATTCAGCGTTCATCAACATGAAAATAGTTGTGTTTTTTTTTCATTCATGAGAACAGAACAACTAATAATGTTTTAGAAATGTGTCAGTCACCTAATGGTTTTATGAATGCCCCTGCAGTGGCCTATAGGAAATCTATATGTAAAACAGGAATATTTTCCCTCACTCTTAAAATAAGAGTATATGGGGAATACGCAGGGCTTTTTTCAGTCAGGGCTCACTGGAACTCAGTTCTGGCACCTCTCAGGTGGGTGCCACTGCCATTATAAGAGAACAAGGGAGGCGTTCATGATGAGTTCTGGCACCTCTTTTTCCTGGAAAAATGCACTGGGAATATGTAATCTGGCAGCTGTTTTGTTATAACCTGAATTAGAGGAAAGAGAAGAGTATATGACATGAAATTATGTCCTAAATCTGCACCACTGGTGGAAAAATGGGGGTGGGGGGAGGCAGTGGGAGATGGGGAGGAAGGACCATGAGGCTTGATTCAGACTGAATTGCTGTGCCACCCTCACACTGGTGCAGCAAACTGCTTGATTTGGACAGAATGGCATTATGCAATGGTTCTGAGACCAGCATGGGATTCAGTGGGTCATGGGCCGACTCAGCCCCACCTTATCTCTGACTTCTGTGGCTTTTCACTGGCCAACACTACTGGAGTTGCTGTCAATGGGCTTCCTGCCCACGTGTTTGTTGGTTAACAGGAGACTCACCCCTTAGTCAAGTAAAAGGGAGGTTTAAGTTGCGCTGTCCATGGTGAAATTATTATTTCTAAACTATGATGTCATTTAATGAGGGCACACAGGAGCAACTGCCTTCTCAGTGTTTTGTATGATGTTTGATCCTTTTTTTGGCACACCTAAGTCTCTGGAGATTGTAACTTCCAAAATAAAAAACTCTAAAAAATGCCACAGCTATATTGTAATCTAACATTGACTCTGACAGAAAGCAGGCAGGTCAGGGTTTGTATCAAGCACCATCCTATGTTTCTGAACTGCTCCCGTCTTAAATATGAAGCCTAGATTTTTTGAAACAATCCTTCCCCTTTGTACTTTCCTTGGCCTACCATATTTTTTTCCATTGTTGCTCATTATGACTATTGTTATCGTTATTAATGCAATCCAAACATATATTTATTTATCTCTGACATTTCTGTAATAGTGTGCAAGTGCTTGTAACATTTGCCTTTATAAAAAATTGATTCCAGCAATATCGGAAGTATAATAGAGTGGCATTGTCCAAAATACAAGATAGAATTTATAATAGGATAAACAACTGTGCCTTGAATGCATTTTTTTAAAAAAAATTAAAAGCGTAATCTATTTAAAGAAAATGGATTAGCAAACACAATGCAGAAAAATGATAATCACTTTAAAATGGAGTAATTATTTTTCATATTCGTGGAGTAATGTGGATGGCAGGAAGTGACCCGCAGAGAGGGACATTAAGCGCTGCAGACGGGCAAAATCCTCACACAAAGAGATAAAGGGCGATAGGATAAACATTTTATGCATTTATCCACTATTGTCAAAAGGCACACCGACCAGTGGGAAAGGCTTTGGTGCAGTTCCCATTCAATTCAGTGGGCTAATATGAGAGAACTTTCAAAAGTACACTGAGCAACAACAATTCGTCATCATGCTCTATGCTTAAAAACAAGTCCAGTGGCCATTATTCATTCTCTCACGCGCTCTCTCTCTCTCTCTCCCTCCCTCTCTCTCTCTCTCTCTCTCTCTCACACACACACACACACACACACACACACACCATCTTGATGCTAGGCCCGGGGCACTGTGGAGGATTCCAAATGGTAGCTAGGCTGCCAGCCCATTAGCTGGAAGGGCATGAAATACACCGCTCTCTTTCCTTTTGGTCAATATTTTGGGTATGTCACTAGAATACATGCTAAATTTCTCTCATAGTAGCCTATTCAGACAATGATAAGCATATATGTAAAATACCAGTGGTGGGAGGACAGCTCTGATCTGCATCACTCTCGACCCAGTACAAAGCAGTTTTATCAGCTCATTCACACAATTTGGAGCGACTCTTTTGGCGCTCTTCATTGTGTATTTTAGGATCTTGCCATCCTGAACAATTCGGTGTCATCCACAAATTTCTCTCTCTTAAAGACGTTAAATAGGAATGTCATTTGCCCTTGGTTGGGGAAAGTGTCCATTCTTTTTGTATGGCAGAAAAAAAATGGCTTCCACGGTGTGGCACCATGAAAGGGTGAAGACAGTACAATATGGCAAATTAAGTTTAGTCCTATCTCTGAGGGATCTAGTTCTTCAGTGGGTCCTCCAGCTTCAGAGGAATTATGGGAAATTGGCAGAGTTGGCAGCTATGCAAGGAAACAAAGGAATTCAACTTTTTCAGAGAGTCTGAAATCAGGAATTGGTAGTCTATTTATGAAATTGCCACGGCATTGATTTTCTGCACACCCCCGTGACCCCAGGTCCTGTGTACAATCCCTCCTCTGTAAACTCAGTTATTTGTAACCGTCAGATACAAATTTCATTCTTGCCTCTGTAGTCACCCAACTCGCAACAAGTCAATTCCATGTACTGGGCTCAACACAATTACATTATTGACATTTCTCAGCTGAAAGGCTCTTGCTAATACCATCCAATTTTCTAGCTCTTTCTGAAAAGTTCAGAAGATGCATCTTGCATGGGAGACATGAATTTACACTGATGGGTACCTATCATCTTGAATACAAATGCTACTCTGAGCATTTGCCCAAAGCCAGAGGGGTGCATCTCTGTAACAACTAGCTGCAATTTAGACAACCAAAGCACACTTGCACTTGCGATAAAATATGTTTGTGCTAGTGAATACTTTTCCTGCTTGAAGAACCTCCAGGCTAAGATCTTCAAGGCCTCCTAATTAGGAAGGTTGGCATTGGATTTCAGACCTGTCACTCTTAATAAGATGTGTGTCAACAGCTGAGAGGAAAATGTCATTTTTGCTCAAAAGCAGATAACAACTGTGTTGCATTATTACTACAGCAACATACATTATAGAATTGGGCCTTTCATGTTATTACAGACAAAATCACCATCGGACCTCAGTGTTGCCATTTGCAGAAGCAAAAAGAGCACTATGCTGGATTTTACAGCTTTTGTTTCTAGCCTGAGGTTTTGTCAGAGTAATTGTACCATTAATTATTTAGTTAAGCTTCCATCCCATTGTCTGATTATTTAGCAGCGTCTTGGCACCTAGAGATCCACAATTGTATTTAAAATCCTACTTTGGCTAGCCATTGGAAATGGTAAACAAGCTATCCTAGCAACTGGTCCTAAACACACCCAAGTCTTGATCTGCAGCTTTGCAAACAGAACTTGGTGAACAGGACTTTTCACCTGATCACTACATGTGAGCATACAACATGTTCAGCTGAAAGACAAGAAGCAATGCACATTCATACAGAACTGACTCTTGGAAGTGTTATAAAGATCCACTGATTTAATGGCCTTGGGGCACTTGGTAGCCTTTACAGTGATGCACTAAACAACAGCTTCATTCTAGAATAGCATGCAGTTGCTCAAGTCTAGGGTTGCCATATTTCTAGAAGTAAAAATCTGTACACAAAGAGTTGCTGAGTGGATTTTGGGAAAGTTGTTGAGTTTTTTGGGGGGATAATCACCCAAAGAAAACCCTGGACATTTTGCTGATTTCTTAAAATTCCCCCCAGACGTATAGCAAAATCTGGACGTATAGCAACCCTGCTCAAGCCTCAATTAACATCACTGATGAGGCAGCAACAGTGGCTAGAGGTAGATTTAGGGGCTGAGTTCTAGCATGGCGGTTATGGGTACACTAGCACTGGTATACCTTGGTAAGGTTTACCAAGATGATGTAAATGAAGCTTTTTGGACACTGAAAGACTAGATACATAATATTTATTTATTATTCCCACACCAATGTACGTTTATTACTTTGTACCTTCTCTCTCTTGAGCCATTATACTAGCTATTCTCTACATTACAGTGCATAGGTAAAGGGTTATCTATATAGTTAATAGAAGATTAATTGTACTATTACTATAAATAATAATGCCCTTTTTATAATGACCTTAGATACAATTACATCCACCCATTGCTAAAATCACGGAAGGAAAGGACGTCTCTTGCAAAAGACCTGTTTTTTGTTGTCGGATATGGAGATACGGTATCCTTTAGAACATCCCAATTTCTTGCCAAGCCTTTACATACTCGCCTAATGAAACTTAAAGAGGGAATGGGAAATCATTTATCCTGTAAAGGTTGGGGAGAAGAAATGTAAACCACTATTATTAGCAGTATTTCTGTTATTATTATTTTTATGTGTGTTCAGCTCCTCGCCAAGCACAATAAATCAAACTGAACTGGGTTGCCCAAGCCAGCATATTCTGGGCACCTTCCAGCATTTTCAAAAACATAGTAAAACATTAAACATTAAAAACCTTCCTATACAGGGCTGCCTTCAGATGTCTTCTAAAGGTTGTAAAGTTACTTATCTCCTTGACATCTGGCAGGAGGGCATTCCACAGGGTGGGTGTAACTACTGAGAAAGCCCTCTGTCTGTTTCCCTGTAGGTTCACTTCTTGCAGTGATAGAACCACCAGAAGGCCCTCGGAGCTGGGCCTCCATGTCCAGGCTGAATGATGGGGGTGGAGACACTCCTTCAGGTTGAGGCCGTTTACAGCTTTAGAGAGCAGCACCAATGCTTTCAATTGTGTTTAGAAACATACCAGAAGCCAATGTAGTTCTTTCCAGACCAGTGTTATATGGTTCCAGCGGCCAGTCCCAGTCATCATCCTAGCTGCCACCTTTTGGATTAGTAGTTGTAGTTTCCAAGTCACCTTCAAAGGTAGCCCCATGTAGAACATGTTGCAGTAGTTCAAGCAAGAAATAACCAGGGCATATACCACTCAGGCAAGACAGTGCCTGGCAGGTAGGGTCTCAGTCGGTATACCAGCTGCCCTGGACACAGAACTGACCTGCACCTCCACTGACAGCTGTGAGTCCAAAATGACTCCCAGACTGTGCACCTGGTCCTTCAGAGGCAGAGGTACTCCATTCAGGACTAGGGAGCCCCCCACACCTGTGTGCCTACTGTCACCCAGAAACAGTACTTCTGTCTTGTCAGGATTCAACCTCAATCTGCATCCCACTGTATCCCATTGGATGCTTGCATTCAAAACAAGGGGGGAGTGATTTGAACAGGATCTGACTGAGATACTTAATTCTTTCAAGTGCTGATGTGCAACAAATCCATCATGAATAACTTATGGGGGGAACCATCTGGCTAACCAAAGTGCATGCACTTCACTGGCGTAAAAGGCACTGTAATGGTACATGTATTTCCATCCTGTTTTTAGGCTTTTGTACCTGTCAGAACAGCAGGCAAAACTAGCAGAGACAAACCATACAAACATGTTTAACAACGTCCCCAAAGTAATTTTAACAGAGAAAGCAAAGACTAGAGAACAAGGAACCAGTTAAATACGCAAGCCAGGATTGAAAAAAGCCCTGCAAGTGTTCAGGCCCAAAGATTTCAACGAGAATCACTGAGTGATTCTGTGGTAACATGGAGACACCCTGAATTTATGCTGCCTTCGCATTAGAGGCACTCCATATTCTCTCTTGACGTTATGGAGCACTTTAACAGGAGATGTGAGAGGTTGTGGTGGAAAGAAACAAGGGCAATACAATGAAGGGACATTGGGCAACCTTATTGTTCCTGTTTACCACCAGAAGAAGCCATGCAAATGGCCCCAATTCGTAAGTGGCAGAAATATTGTCAGAAGGCTATTTATAATAGCTGTCATAATCACAGACTATTTTTCAGGGACAGTCCTGCATTTACATAAGCCATCCCAGTTTCTGATTTGATCCCTGAATGTCCCATTTTTCATTAGCATGTACCTATTTTCATCAGAGGATTGTTGTAGGGTATGGAGTTATATGACCCCCCGAGAAGACATCTGAAGGCAGTCCTGTATAGGGATGTATTTCTAATGTTTAATGTTTTATTCTGTTTTTCTATATGTTGGAAGCTGCCCAGAGTGGCTGGGACAACCCAATCAGATGGGTGGTGTATAACAACAACACATTCTTATTTTCATCAAAGAAATGTTGGAAAGTATGGAATCAACTGCAGATACAGGCACTCAAGGGATTCAGAACACATTCGGAACTCATTCACAGCCTTATGCTAACTGGTTCTTAAATACCAAGACCGGATAGATAGATCAAAAGACAGATATTACTTCTCTATTGACCCAGTTGTACAGCATGATAGGGATGTGATGTATTTACCACTTCTAGTCCTTTAAAACAAAATGATGCCTATATAAAGTGTCAATTCAAATTGATGATGGTCATGGAAAATCCTCTCACCCATGACCTCTCTGTGTAGGTGTTCCACATGGCTGATGTCACTTTAAAAAAGCCCTTAAGCCATTTGCTAGGGTCATATTTCTGTGCAAAAAGATACGCCTTCAGCTGTTGCCTAAAACATATAAGGGTTGGTGGACACTTCCTTTCAAAGAACGGTTCCATAAATGAGGTATCACTACTGACAAAGCCCTCCTTACAGTTGCCATAATATGAATTTGCAACAACTGCACACCACCAAAAGGGACTCCCGCCCCAAATCTGCTTATAAACGTATGTTCCACATGTATGGACCAAAAGCCTTTTAGATGTACAATTGAGGTAAGGAAGCATCTAGAGAGGTAAGCGTCAAGAGGGATCAAAGCAGCCTCCATATTGTCCCATTTAATCCAAGAGTTATGCTTCATTCCCATATTAGACATGACACCAGTGTATGATGCACAGTGAATAATTCAATGGAAATGTCAATACATATGCTTCAAATTTCATGCTAGAGGTTATGAGGAAATGGATTTCACATAAAACTGCCAGTATCATAATGCCCTAATTCATGTCAATGGTACAGTCATTTGGAATGTTGTACAGTTCTGGCTGACCCTTTTCAAGCAATCAAAATAATCAGGCTGTGCAACACCTTCTTGATTATGACACACTGAAAGGTTTGTAAATTTTTTTGCTTCGGAAAAAAAGACAACCAAGCAATGTCATCCTAGAGACTTATAACATGCTGCCTGACCAGGGAAAAAGAAAAACTATGACAGAGGTGGACAGAAGGAAGTTTTGGATATCCCAGCAGATGACTGGGTGATTTGCTGTATATTTGCAAGGGTTTCTGACTCGCAATTATTTAAGAATAGCAGCAGTAAGATGACTCCCCACTCCAATTGTATTGATGAAACTATGAATGCTTAGGGGGGACCAGGAGTGGATTTTTCATGTGGATTTTTCTGTTAGTTCTGTTCCTCAAAACAAATTTCTGGGCTCAGAATTTTTTAATTATAATCACGTGTCTTTTTCACTTGGTTCCAAGGTGGATAAAAATAAATGTGTTTTTTTTAAAAAAATAAAAATCAGATTTTTAAATTTTTAATCAGATTTTTTTTTATTTCAATTGGATATTTTAAAAATAAAATGCCTTTGGAGGAAAAAATCTTTCTAAAGATTTCTATTTAAGTTACATTATAGTACAAAGGCTATTCATCAGGAAATAAGGATTTGTTTTTAATTATGTAGCATGAGGTTTTATATGCAATGTTTTAAATTTTTTTTGGTAAATGAATTCCATTAACCCATTCACAATGTCATGCTCTTCCAGAGGTTTCTGTAAGATTATCTGGGGCAGTATTTCTAACGAGAAGATATTATCACAGATAATTTTGCAGTTCTCAAAAGTGTGAATTTCTGTCTTCAGACATAACATGCCTTTTCTTCACAGGAAAAATGTTACAAAATAAACATACGAGTTGAGGAAAAAAACTTAATCCCATTGTTCCTTTGCAAATTTATATACAGTACACAGAATCAATCCCATAATTCTTAAATGCTAAGTTCCAAGAGATTCAATGAATAGATTGTTTGGAGTGAAATAGATCTGCACAAGTACCATATTTTTCATCCTATAGGGCGCACTGGCCCATAGGATGCACCTAGTTTTTTTGGGGGGGGGGATTTTTTTTTAAAAAAAAAAATTCCCCCCACCAGCCACGGGGCTGGGGTGGGGGAAGCCCGAGCTTCCCCCGACCCCAGCCCCCAAAACAGGCTGCCGCCCACAAGCCTTGCGAACCCAGCAGGATCTCCCGCCGGGCGCGCAAGGCTTGTGGACATCTGCCCGAAGCACGTGCTTTGGGCTGCAGGCTGCTGCCCGCAAGACTTGGGAGCCCAGCGGGCACTCCCGCCGGGCTTCCAAGGCTTGCGGATTGCTTCCTGAAGCCTGGGGAGCAAGAGCCTGTATTCACCCCATAGGACGCACACACATTTCCCCTTCATTTTTGGAGGGGAAAAAGTGCGTCCTATAGGGCGAAAAATACGGTAGCTAAGTGTGAAGCAGCAAAAATGAAAGTGCAACCTTGTGAGCAGAATACTCTATAAGTCTCGGGATCTTTGTGTAATAATTGTTCAAGTCAGTAATTTTTGATATAACTGTAAAAGCTACTCTGAAAATTTATGATTCCAAAAATGAAACCTTCATCTGGTTGTAAATATTAAGATTATACCAGCAAGAATGAGTCCTTCTCTAAAAAAAATATGATTGAAATCAAGTCTTACTGACTAGTGATTTAAATCGTGATTTAAATCGATTCGATTTAAATCAAATCCACCCTGCTTGGTTCCACTTGATGGATCTCAGGGGTTGGTAAAAATCGAAGGAGATCAAGCAAAGCCAGATGTTTCCCCATTCCTGTTCAATGGGAACAACATCCGAAAGAAGCCAAGATCTACAAGAAGGAAATCTATTTTCCCCCAGGCCTGTCTAATATGATTTCTGACGTCCCAAAATTGGCCACCTGAAACTGAGTGTTTCATGATAGCACAGCTTCTGTAGCACACGTCAGATCACACGTCAGAGTGATATTTTGTCTTTTACAAAGATGTTACTGTTATAGACAGATAGCATGAGGCCTGGAAGGAAATAAATCAGTTCAGAGTATGATACTCGAGCAATTTGCATAAGAATATCCTACAACACACTGGGAACAATAAACTATATTAGATGTACTCAACGCTCCAAAGAAATAAATGTGGGATATATAGAAATGTGCAGCCATGAACTCCATTTGACTTGCAAGCACAAAGCATTTGTAAGAGGTACTTCTGATCACTCATACTAGAAATTGCACTTCCTGTGGCTTTTGACAACTTCATGAAGTATTCCGCATTGGCTACGGCATTAGGCAGTCACATTTACTTTTGTGTCTGCTCTTGGAATGCAAAACAATTTGTTCAGTTAGTCAATTGATTATGAAGAGTAAAAGCCAGACAAAGGCCTCTAAAAGCGCTCTCTCATTAAGGATCATCACTTATTCTTTCATTTGGAAGAGCCTCAAAATTCCCACTGCTATAGATAAGTCAATCACATTTTGTTGCTGGTGTGATTTGCAACAGATATGATTTGTAACAGATACCAATAATTGTGAATATAAAGAAAAGAAATAGCAGGAGCACTGAGTTGTGCTCCACCATTCAACCTCAATAAACACACGAGATGTAACTGGATGTGTTCTTAGATAAATAAAGTATACTATTCATTGTGTCAAATTGTAAATTTCAACAGAAGTAACTCATAAAGTTCAACAACGAACAAAGCAGAAGACCCAGTGGATCAGAACATTCTCTATTCAGTTCATGCATAAGGTCCATCCATGTAATGGTGTCTATTCCACCTGTCTGTTCATAAAGTCCAAACAATCCACATGAAAGGTTGTTACAGTTCCACAAAATCCTTTCACAGAGTCTAGACAAGGATTTCCGGAATATTGGCCTTGTTTCGCCATCCTGGGCTTCATCAGTAGTTAAAGCACTAAGTAATGCAAATAAATACAATATCATGATCTCACACATTTCACAGCAAAAATAAGATCAAATAATAAATAACTGTACATACCATATGTGATATTATAAGACAGTGAATCTTATGGCATAGTAGTAGCTGCGGTAATTCAACCTGCCTGACATGAAGGAATCATAGAAGGAATCATAGAGTGGAATCTCAGCTAAAGCATTCATGACTTGAGATACAGAAAAGGGAGAGTTTTGCTGAACAGGAAGCTGTTTTAATTTTTGCTTCTATCAATGAGTCTCATACGGGGGTTGGGGAGCATGAAGGTTTTGTGTTGTTGTTTTGAAAAAAATAAAATGTGGCTGATTTACTGTTCTTTTAAATATTTTGAGGTTCTTTATCTACTATTGTGTTGTTGATTTTTTTTGGGGGGGGGGGGCTTTTGAAAGCCACCTTGAACATTGAACAGAAAGGCAGAGTATGAGCACGGCAAATAAATCTGCTATGTTCGAAAACCTTGAGCTCAGTGCAAACTGGGCCCAGGATTTTCTGGAATAAAATAAAAGAATGTGCTTTTCCATCACAAAAAAGTGCTATGAAATTGCTCTTTGGATAATAAGACTACACTCTACAAAACATAACAAAAGTGGCACTTCTTGAGTGAATGAGGATAGCTTTGGACACAATCTGCTTGTCTAACTGTTGGGCTCAAACTTGGTATGAAGACGAAGGGAAAAAATAAAATAAACAGCAAACATTGAAACCTAAAACGCCGTCTTCAATTCATTAAAGCTTTATGCATCCTTTATACAAGGGAGAAGGCAGCCAGAGTATGCAACATTGTACGTTATTTTAACCAGTCATTCCTATCTTCTGATTTTTCAAAAGCCACAAATCCTTCCCCAACAGGAATGGGTCTAAGTCTGGTGGGTTAGTGGACATTAAAGAAGAGGAAAATGTGTTCTTGGAAGATGAGGTGGATTTCAGAAATTGGATTTTACAGGTTTTTCACAGATCTATTTTGGATCAAAGCGATTCCCGGCACAAAATGGATGCCTGGATGCAATAATGGCAGGTAGCATAGGAGTCAATTCCTAGGGGCCAAGGTCACTTCGCCCTTCCCCCAATAAAATATTTGAGGAGGCTGTAACCTCCAAAGTTGATGGGCATTGCTATTCAAATGGTGTGTGTGTGCTGCCCCATAAGATTGAATATGCAGGGACAGGGCTTAACCCCCCCCCCCCATATTTTATTCAAGCTGGCACCCATGGCAGGGAGGGGTAATGGGATGTGGGTGGTGCTGTGGTCTAAACCACTGAGCCTCTTGGGCTTGCTGATCAGAAGGTCGGCGGTTCAAATCCCCATGGCGAGGTGAGCTCCCGTTGTTCTGTCCCAGCTCCTGCCAACCTAGCTGTTCGAAAGCATGCCAGTGCAAGTAGATAAATAGGTACCGCTGTCGCGGGAAGGTAAACGGCGTTTCAGTGTGCTCTGGTTTCCGTCACGGTGTCCTGTTGCACCAGAAGCAGTTTAGTCATGCTGGCCTTCATTCATTCATGCTGGCCACATGACATAGAAAGCTGTCTGTGGACCAACACCACTCCCTTGGCCTTTGACTGGACTTATCTGTCCAGGGGCCCTTTGCCTTTTACAGCAGGCACCATATTGGGGTCCCCATTAAGTGCTAAGTACTGCTGTAAGCATATGCAACAACAGCATGAAGAGTGTGGGAACTACATTTCCCATGGCACTTAGTAACTCTGCACACTGCTGCTATGAGATGTCCATCACAGCTCCCATTGCAAGTTTGAGAAAAGTAATTGGAGGCAGAAACTATCTGAAAGGATATCTGTGGCTGCATGTCCATATGCACCAGACTCTATCAGCTTGTCCACACTTCTGCTTGCCCCATACCTAGAAAGCATGGGTCCGAAAGGGTCTCTGCTTGTCCCGTGGTTTTTCCTTTGTCCCTCTGCTTTCCCCAGGAAACCACACTGTTTACCACTGAATCAGAACAAAAATCAATCCGTAGAAAAACAGATTGACATTTGTTCCGATTCAGTGGTAAATGGTGGGTTTTCACGGCTGGACAAACAGTAGTGTGGAGGAGCCCTATCTGAGATTGGGATTTCATCCCCAGATTTTAAATATCTGGATGATGTTCAGCAACACCATGCAGCTCCCTTGAATTATTTCTATAGCAAATTGGGGGAAAGGGGCATTGCCCACCAGCAGAAGAATGTTCAGCTTTGATAAGCAATTCCGATTATTTTCAAGGAGTTGGGGGGGAGGGAACCAGAAACAATGTGCTGAATTTTTTGAAGAATCCCCCCCCCCCGCTGCCATAGGCAAGGAACGTATTTCAAACTGTTCCTGTATGCACAGTTCAATTTACTTTTTAGCTCATAAAGGTGGAAACTACAAATCAAAGGAATTTTATAATGGGATTGACTGGTGCACTGAAATTATAAACCATAGAGAAGGATGCCTTTATATTTAAAACTCTGCCTTTTTTGAAAAGTTTCAGAAGCAGCATTTTACAGTTGTGGTTTCTTGTGGGGTTTTTTTTTGTTTTGTGATATATGTTTTTTACAAATAATACAGTGGTGCAGGGATAATGAGACAGGATTGCTAAGAAGGTCGCAGACTTAAGGCTTCCCCCTTGGAGCTGCTAGAGGCTGTGTCAACCAGTTGCAACACTCAAATATCTGATTCCAAGCTTTTCAGCTCCTCCCCGTTCAAGGCAACAGCAGTTAGCAGCCATCGTGCATCAAGCAGTCAAAAGTCAAGAGTAAAAAATCACTTCCATGACACCATGCAGTTGCATTGTGTCATGTTACAGATGTATTCTGGAGTAAACAAACCATTCACCACTTATTAAAGAGGCTTACAATACGTGTAGCGGAATGGGGACGGCCATATCATGGTATATACTGTTTTTAAATGGTGATGGTTTTATTTTTACATTGTTTTATGCTGTTCTGTGCACACCGGTAAAGGATTCTTTGATGAAGCAGTTTCTAAATGATTCTAAATAAAATATAAATATATATATGTTGAGCATCTATGTCAGCAAACTCTATGTCATGTGTAAGATTTGCTTAGGAGGGTACACCATGGGAGGAAAAATCTGTTGTTCTTATTTCACAATTGACTTTGTTTGCCTACACTTGTACAAGCCCACTAGTACTGTCACTTGAACATAATATCTTTGATGAGAAACACGAGCTTGCAAAATTTATCAAGTTTAATTCTTTTAACTAAAAAAAATGAATTTTATTGGCAAAACGGGGTAGGCCAGCATCAAAATCTATGAACTAAATAAAACAAAAAAGCACTGAAACCTTTAACCTCTGTATTCTGGCTCAGCGGTAAGGCAATTCCTCCAAGTCTACCTCTGGAGCTTAATACTATGTACTGAGTCCATATACTCCAGTGTTTCTAGGCAGCTCCAAGGATCAGCACCATGGACAGCATCTCCTCTTCAATGGAATCTTTCTAATCATCATCAGAAAACAGCCTTATTATTATTACAATTGTCAAACTTTTTGAGGTGTTTAAGCTTGGGAGGTCTTGGCCAACCCTGGCTGTGTTCAAGAGATTAGTGGGCTGAGATTGATTCAGCCCTTGGAGAAGTTGAATTTGAAGCTGGCTCTTGGTGTTTTAAGTTACTAAATTTAAATAGGAAACAAAAGCCAAATATAGTTACCAAGAATTCTATCTGCTTAGCTTATCAAGCTGTTAGGCAACAGGACTAGTGGAAAAAAGTTCTAGAAACACAGAACATGTTGTTGTTGTTGTTGTTGTAACCCCACACATCTATTTATACCCACAACCCACAGGTAGGCAACACCATTTGAAGAATGAAGACTTTCTGCAATTGTTAGCACTTGGGCAGTAACTAAATGATTTATTTGCCCACAAGAATCTAAATATTTGAACCAGAGATAAGGAGGCTGTGTGGTTTAAATCCTTTCTAATTTCTGAATTTTCAAGCATTCTATATTGAGTTACCAATTCTGTAAATCTTAAAAAGGTTGTTCACTCTCCAAATTTTAAAGCTTCCGCTTATATTTATTTATTATTATATTTATATCCAGCTTTTCCTTCATGGAGCTCCAGATGTGCACATGGTTCTCCTCCAGTCCATTTTATCTTCAAGTACCTTAAGGTACCTTAAGCTGAGAAAACTGAAACCAGCCCACGGTCACCTGGTGAGCTTCACAGTCAATTTGAACTGTGGTCTATCAAGTCCTAGTCCAACAATCTGACCACAACACCACACTGACTGTTAGAATTCCTGCTCCATGATTGCAGTCATGGGATTTTTGTCTTTCACATGACGGTATAAGTTTTGACTCCACAGAGTGGGAAGTGACGGAAACAGGATGTTTGTGTTACTGTGTTCTGTGAAGTGGGACTATTGTCCTTTGGTTTTTTCCTCTTTGCTGTCTGATGCTAGAGAGAGAGGGAGCCATGTTGCAGTGCTCCGTGTGTGTTTATAAGTAAATAAAGTAGATTAACCAAAATCCTGAGTTGCTGAGATCTGTCACGCATGATGCACAAACTCTGCAGATCCCTAAGTGTGCTGGTGTCTGTTGGCATCAGTCACTGTGATGTTCGGGCTGAAGAAAGCTTATGAAGCTCCTGAATGATCGACCAGGAGGGAGGGAACATGCCAATCGGGCATGTGTTTCTGCCATGGTCCTACTCGAGTGTAGGCTGAACTCCTGACACTGGCTCCCTCTCTAATCTCTTATTTCTAGGCCCTCTAAATTGGATTTCAAGAGAAAGACAATGTTTGCGCTATATACTTTTTATTTAAAAAAAAGCTAATACAACAACAACAACACATAAGCCACAAACTTACCATGAAATCCTTGAAGCTACAGTGATTCACTTTGAAAGAATCTGGCTTTGTCTGCAAGCTAGTAAAAGCCTCCCCACCAGACTGTAATCAAACAGCATCACAACCTTTGAAATAAGGAAGATGTTCTTAAAGGTGGAAATGTTCCTCTTCCATATTCTCTCTGGCTTGCCTGAGCACTCCGTATTATGAGAGACTCTGTGTTTGTGGGGATTGTCATATTACTTGGGAAGCAAGCAAGGGAAATTATGTCACTGTCATGCCCTGTTTGTGATAGATATGGGTAAATTTACCCCATCTCAATTTAGAACGTGCCCTTTATTTATCATGTCTTCCAGAGTTCTCGGAAACACTTCCTTTGTACCGTTCTGCAAAGATCTTTGGGAATAGGAATTTCCCTGGAATTTGAGGCTCTTACTAAATGCAAGGGTCCTCTCTAAGCAAGCTTGGACCCAAATACATGACAATATAAAGGTAGGTATTAGCCCTCAGTGTCTTGGAACAATCCTACATCATTGGGTTGGTGTAGGACATAAATTCTTACCTCTGTGCCTTCCTCTTTATTATAAAAAAATATATGATTGCTATAATGCTATATAACAGTGAAACATATTCTTTAGAATCTATGCCTATACTCAGCTTTGACCTAAATGTGCGTGCGAAGAGCTATTGTCAGAACATTTTAAGCTGAGAATTGTCTGTACTTTTCTGATGAAAGGAACTTTTAGTGTTTTACAAACATCAAAGCACATACTTTCTTCAGTGCATTGGTCAGTTCATTCACACAAAAGAAAGAGAATCCTTTTGCTACAAAATAACAAATACAGCTGGATTTTAGCTAAGGTGAAACTAAGTTCAAGCAAGCAAGGAGTTTATTTTTTAAAATCATTTTCAATGTTTCCCTGCTCAATTCTTCATCAGCAAACTTTCAGTCTAAAAAAGCTTCATAATCCTTGTCTCATTCGAACTTCCAGAATAAAGAGTTCAGGCTGACACAGGGTTCTTCCACATGGTAGAGTTATCTACCAACTAACCAGAGGAAAGAAAGTTTGCTTGTTTGACTTCTAGATAAATAGCTAGAACTTTGACTGTAAAAGTCAGGTGTGTGTGTGTGTGTGTGTGTGTGTGTGTGTGTGTGTAACTTTATTGTTTTCTATGTAACATATGGAGATGCTTGTGGAACATCTAGGAAGGAGAAATAAAATAATACAACAGAAACAATTGCAAACACTGTGCACAGTACACTTATAATAAATGTCCTTTAAGAGCAGTACTATTGTTAAAGGTATAAGCGAGAGTCATTGACATTACTTCTCCACATACGTAGTTGCTGGGAAGTGAGGGACAGACAAACTGGAGTTCAAACAGGAAACCAAACAAAACTGCACTTCATCAAAAAGGTCATTGGCTCCAGTCACTCTGACTGCCCTACAAAGGTATGTGAGGCACTCAGATAGTTGCTGTTTAGTTGTTTAGTCATGTCCAACTCTTCGTGACCCCATGGACCAGAGCACACCAGGCACTCCTGTCTTCCACTGCCTCCCGCAGTTTGGTCAAATCCATGTTAGTAGCTTCGAGAAGACTGTCCAACCATCTCGTCCTCTGTCGTCCCCTTCTCCTTGTACCCTCAATCTTTCCCAGCATCAGGGTCTTTTCCAGGGAGTCTTCTCTTCTCGTGAGGTGGCCAAAGTATTGGAGCCTCAGCTTCACGATCTGCCCTTCCAGTGAGCACTCAGGCCTGATTTCCTTCAGAATGGGTAGGTTTGATCTTCTCGCAGTCCATGGGAGTCTCAAGAGTCTCCTCCAGCACCATAATTCAAAAGCATCAATTATTCGGCGATCAGCCTTCTTTATGGTCCAGCTCTCTCTTCCATACATCACTACTGGGAAAACCATAGCTTTAACTATACAGACCTTTGTTGGCAAGGTGATGTCTCTGCTTTTTGAGATGCTGTCTAGGTTTGTCATTGCTTTTCTCCCAAGAGATAGAGCTATATCCATTTTTTCTTAAATCCATTTTACAAATTTTAGAAGTTAGCATTGTACTGTAGTTTGTTGATGATGTTCAATTCAGATTCTAGTTAAGGAATAATATTTAGATTACACTGGTGGTATCGGGGTTTGTTTGTTTGTTTGTTATGTGGAGCACCTTTCCTTGTCACACCTGCACACTGTAAAATGCCCCAATTTAAAACATATGCTTGTTTAATGGCTTGGAAGTAAAGTTATTTTTAAATCAGAATGAACTTTTCCAGTGTTATGTGAATAGGTTATCATTAATGGATGACAGAAACTGTCAGAGGAGTGTGAAGTCACAAGCAGAAAATAGTTTCTTAACATTGGAACAACCATTGGAGAGCATTTCCAAAGCACTAGAAGAAATTAAAAGGTTTGGAGAAGTGGTAGGTTTTAAAATAAATTCAGATAATACCAAAATGTTGGTCAAAAACATGCAGAAAAATGAAAACTCAATCTATCTATCTATCTATATATATGTATATATATTAGTTTCTTTAATAATGTTCTGATTTTTACAGTACAGTCATACCTCATGTTACGTCTGCTTCGTTATGTTCCTTCAGGTTATGTCCCGCGGTGACCTGGAAGTACCGGAAAGGGTTACTTCCGGTTTTCAGTGCTCGCGCATGCGCAGAAACACTAGATGTCATCATGTGCAGAAGCAGCGAGTCACAACCCACGTTTGCGCAGATGAGCCGCTGTGGGTTGTGCTCTTTTCATGTTGTGAACGGGCCTCTGGAACAGATCCCGTTCACAACCAGAAGTACCACTGAACTGTATTGTCTACCTTCTCAAATTGGCGTAGTGTGGGTTGACAGTGCCTGGGGCTGCATTGAGGGGGCTGGGAGGGAGGAAAATGGGTGGAGTACGCATTCGCATTCAATTCCCTAAAGGTGTCCATGTCACCCAGGAGATCGCAGCCACAGAGATAAGAATAGAAGAGTAGTTCCATTGTCTGGAGAGGTCACTTCCCAGTCTGCATGGACAAGTCGTTTTCAATGGAGCCTGGCGACAGAAGTGCACAGCTGTATTGAGGCAGCACCAGGTGTTGAAATTTTGTGCCTAACAATTTTGCACCAGGGCTACTGCCCCTGTGTCCTCTCCCATGCTACACCACTGCCTTCTCATCCCAAGCCACTTTGTTCATGAGTGAGAAAAGTACCACTGGAAAACTGAGAGGAAAGAGGAAATTAACCAACTGTGGGGATGTTACAGCCTTTCACCTAGAACCATGACCATTAGGTCCAGTCGTGGCCGACTCTGGGGTTGCAGCACTCATCTTGCTTTATTGGCCGAGGGAGCTGGTGTACAGCTTCCAGGTCATGTAGTCAGCATGACTAAGCAGCCTCTGGCGAATCAGAGCAGCGAACAGAAACGCCGTTTACCTTCCCGCCGGAGCAGTACCTATTTATCTACTTGCACTTTGATGTGCTTTTGAACTGCTAGGTTGGCAGAAGCAGGGACTGAGCAATGGGAGCTCACCCCATCACGGGGATTCGAACCGCCGACCTTCTGATTGGCAAGTCCTAGGCTCTGTGGTTTAACCCACAGCGCCACCCGCATCATAGCCATTTCCACAAGCATCTGGTTGACTACTGTGAGAACAGCATACTGGACAAGAAGGGCCATTGTCACGATCCAATGGGCTCTTCTTAACTACATGGAAGAACTGAACTGCATTCCTCTGCTTTAGGAGGAAAAGGAAACACTCCCTTTTGAAATTACCAGCCAATTTCCAAATCAATCTGCATGCCTAGCATCAAGCCCTTATAAAAGGAGGTGGACACAGGGAAGTGAGCAATACTCACCCTGTAACTGAAAAACAGGTTGCCTCCTAATGTAAATTGCTTTTTGCAATCAGAAGAGTTTAACATTTATTTCCCACTTGTACTCTGAATGTATATATCTGATTTGTAGTCAATATGGTTACTTACCCAAATTTCACGAATAGGATCACCTCTACAGGGGCCTAGAGAAATTCAGTTGACAGGCAGCCCAGAAACATTCGGCAGCCAAGTTTGCTGACTGTTCCCCAGGCTTACAGCATACTCTGATTGAGGGAAGTGGCTTTTTATATTTAACCAAGTTCAAAGCCTTTGCATAAAGTACCCATAGGCCACAGAAACCTCAAATAACAGAGTAAAGAAGATCTACACCTGTGTGTGCACGCAACATTCTGTTTTAGGCAAGCAAATTTTTAATGGCTTGCATTCTCTTTACCTAACAGAGTGCATATTCCTGCCAAAGTGAAACATGGTTGCATCCTGTTGGTTTCAAGAGGAAATATAAAGAACTAACCCACACACAAAACACCACTTCTATCTGAATTACGTTTTGTTTTGTTTTTTAGTTGAGTTTCAATGCCATTTTAACTCTGTGAAGACTGATAAGATGGATGTTGATTATATAACCTCCTACAACACAAATTAAGTGGCAGCAAATCAGATCTTCATTATCACTGCAGTAACTCCTAGAGGCCAGGGAGTCAGAGGTGGAGCTAGCGGCTCTGGCACCCGGAGCGGCGCATATGCGTGCACCTGGGGGCACTGACTCCAACTACAAAATGTGAGGCTGATGAAGAAGCCAGAGACCATCTTTGCTGTGAGTGCTGCTCAGGATTCCAAGAGACTCTTGGGGTAGGGAATTGTGTAGAAGATTTTGTTGGGTGCTGAGTTTTCATTTTGGAGATGCTTAATTTTTGCTGCTTTTGAACGTCTCCCTTAATGAACATTTTGGTTTTCGAACGCTGTAAACCCGGAAGTAAATGCTTCGGTTTTCGAACACACCTCAGAAGTCGAACATGCCACGTGGCTTCAGTACTGAGTTTTCCATATTAAGGCTTCTGTATTGCGTTTTTGGTTTTTGAACGTTTCGGAACTCAAACGGTCTTCCGGAATGGATTACGTTCAAAAACCAAGGTACCACTGTATTTGTATTAACTGTTGGTTTCTTTATTGTTATCCTGACTTATATAGAGATGGTTTAATTTTACTGTATATGTACTGATTATTTTTTATTGTTTATGGCTGCTTTTGCTATATTTTTGTACTTAAGTAAATCTTCAAGTTGTAAGCCGCCTTGATAATGGTTTAACTATGGAAAGGCAGCATATGAGTAAACAATGATGATGATGGTGGTGAAGAAGACAGCTTCCTTGGTGGGTGGGTGGGTGGGTGGATGTTTTCAGTTCTCAAGCGTCTTTGCTGTTTAACAAATGTAATTTTTGTGCACTCAGGGACTCGGCACTCAGTTTGAGAATGAATGCACTAGTAGCTAATAACTTTGGGGGGGGGGCAGAAAGTTCAGAGGAGTGGGAGAGAGAGAAATATAAGAGTGCTATATGCCACTCAGTTGCCTTCCCCAACCCACTTCTCCTCCCATTCAAACTGGATGGTGTGGGTGACTGCTATAATCAATATATGCACCAGAGAAATCCTGCTCAGCTTCATGATTCACTAAGCACACAGACCAGCACACTATTGTCAAGAAAACCTTTGTAGCTTGATCTCTCGCAGCCTCCCTGTTTTCTCCTTTTTAATTTAAAAAATGTCAGCACTATCTTTGATTTCTTTCCTCACCTTCGTGATCCTTGTTCAAGAGATGAGATCCTTCTTCCACTGACATCTTCTGCAAAACTGAAATTGGTTGCAATAGAGTCAGAATTTCACCCTCAGTTGTGGGCTGGGGGGGTGGGACCCATATTGTTGCGATACAGAACATGAAACTGGAATTTGGGGGCTTTTGCTCAAGGTTAGTTGTATCTATTTTCTCCACCTAATCAAGCAGCTCAATTTTTTCCTCCCCAGAGTACTGACTCTAAAAACTCTGGTTTTCAGCCCCACTGCTTTTGACGCAATAGGCAGTTCTTTAAAAAACCACAACAACACAACACTTTGAGAAGAACATAGAGCCAAACCCTTTTCATCCTTCACTTCAGCCTGAAGACTGAGAAACAGCACCATATTGTCTAGCCCAAATTTATCAAAACTGATGGTTTTTGCACTAAAAAAATGTTGTACATAACACCTCAATTGGACACAGCACTGTTTAGTGATACACAGAGATAATATAAAACATAATGCAATTTACCGCTTCATTTCTTCATGGAGTCTGACTGGCAACACATTATCTCTTGGTGGCAAAGGCATTCGGAAGAACAGCAAACCAATATGCACATAAAACCAGAAATCTTCTTCATTTGGGTGGCCTGGTCACACATACACCATTATTGCTCTTTGACTGCACTACCAAGTGATGAGCTTCATATGTGTGAATGAGCCAAACACTACAGAGCATTCATGCACACACCTTTGCAACTGAGACAGTTCACAGAGTTGGCTGACAGCCAACAATGGGATTTCTCATATTAAACCACAGAGCCTAGGACTTGCCGATCAGAAGGTTGGCGGTTCGAATCCCCGCAACGGGGTGAGCTCCCGTTGCTCAGTCCCTGCTCCTGCCAACCTAGCAGTTCGAAAGCACGTCAAAGTGCAAGTAGATAAATAGGTACTGCTCTAGCGGGAAGGTAAACGGTGTTTCCGTGCGCTGCTCTGGATCGCCAGAAGTGGCTTAGTCATGCTGGCCACATGACCTGGAAACTGTACGCAGGCTCCCTCAGCCAATAAAGTGAGATGAGCACCGCAACCCCAGAGTCAGCCACGACTGGACCTAATCTTCAGGGGTCCCTTTACCTTTTACTAACTTGGGCAGTTATAATGTTAAGGGATGAGTTGAAAGCATGTGTTAATAATATGTTTGCAATATGTATTATTTGAATAATACCACTGACTCAAATTGTAATTGGCTCACACATTCCAAATACTGATTTTGAGTACTGTTGATTGCTTTTTTAAAAAAAGTTTTATGAGTTCTAATCGGCCCACAGTTTGTGCATATGATTCCATGATTCTTTATTCTTGAGATAATTCTGGCGAATTATAGAGGGTCAATGGAGGAAGACAGCTTGTTTTCTACACCAAATACTGAATCCACAAGTGCTCTACGAAGCTTTCACCTACCCCACACAGAAGAAAAGCCAAAAACTGTGAAGCACACAAGAATCTTCGAGGAAACTACCAAAGAAGCCTCTCAGTAATGGTACTGAAGCCAGAATGCACAGCAGCTTGGACCCACCCCTTCCTGTCTTGGCCAAACATAGGCAACATACACCAGCCAACAGATTTCCCAGAATCCAATGTGTGTTTTCAATGCATCCATATTAAATTTTAAGTCATTTCCAACAAGAAAGGCAGTTACAGATAGGTAGCCGTGTTGGTCTGCCATAGTCAAAACAATTTTTTCTTTCCCTTCCAGTAGCACCTTAAAGACCAACTAAGTTAGTTCTTGGTATGAGCTTTCGTGTGCATGCACACTTCTTCAGATACACAGTGCAGAAAGGCAGTGCTATTCTACAGTAAGGTCTCAACAGTAAGCACCTTCTAAGCACTGTTACTAGCAGCTATGGGCACTTGATCTGATGAATAATGACCCCATTGGCACAAGTTCACCACACACTTGTAAAATACCTGGATTTTAATTAAAGAAGAAGAATTGGAGGGCAAGAATGCACCGCTCTCACAATGCACTTGGATCAAGCATACAAGCTATGGGGGTAGGGGTGGGATAGTCCTTGAAGCCTGTCATTTTTGAACTTCAGAATGATTTTTCAAAGGAGTGGGTTCATACATTCACCAAGAACCCATCAAGTGATGAATAACCAAACAGCAAGACATGAAGCAATGCGAATCTAGTCATGTATGAAGCGGCCCTAAATCTTTCTGAGTGAAATTTGGGTAAATCAAACCACTTAACCACACGGCAATTGAAACACTCCCAAGATTTCTTCAGGCAACTGCCATTACATGCTGGAGGCTAATATGATAAAAGATTCATTGCTTACACGTTTCTATTACTTGAAAAAAAATATTTTCCCCTCAGCAACTTTTATCCGAACCTTAAAGTCAAAAACAAAAGAGCACACAATGGAAACATCTTCGTTTAAAACATTCCTCAGGGCATTTTCTCAAAAGAATGATATATAGTTTAGTTTAGTGCACAATTATGAGTTCGGCACAAAGGCAGCCTAATTTTACTTCTGAAACTGAATTCCCACCTGGCCAAGGATACAGAATAAAAGAGCTGTAAGGCCAAGATATAGATTTTTTTTCCTTTAAAAAAAAAGAAAGAAAATCAACTGATAGGCTCAAATGCTCTTTTTTCCCCCTTAAAAAAAAATCCATACAAAGATGTAGAGAATTTGCTCTGGATTTTGTCAACCTAGTGATAAAAGGAAGGAAGGGGAGTGAAAGCAAGCTGAGGGAGAAAGGGAGGAAAGAAAATTCAAGGCAACCCATCAAATTGCTTAAGTTGCTATCGGAACAAGAGGCCTCCTTAATGCTACTCAAACAACTACTTATGAATCCTTCACACAACAGATACACTGGAGGACTTACCGATGCTTGAGAGAGATTAGTTATTTATCTTGACAAGTGTTGGAAGACATGCCCACAGAGAGGACAAATCCTCTGCCAAGATCTACACAGAGCCTTCATCAGAGGGAGGTAGCCTAAAGTTGATTTAAGCAGCTAATGTAATTGGAAAAGAGAACAAATAGCCTAAGGACTGTGAGTTTAAATTACTTTACAGCTGAGCGAAAACTTTTGCTCTCCCTCTGTATGCTGCTTCCACATATTAAGCAAAATATCCAAGGAGTATAATAATAATAATAATACAATACAATATACTAATAACAATAAATGTATGAGTTGCCTGTGCAAGTACTTTGTAGGTGACACACAATACACCACAGCCAAACAGAACAAGTCAGCAATTAAAAACAGAATCTGCTCTAATTAAACATAAATTTCCGAGTAAGAAGGTAGGAAAATGGAAGCCTCTTTTGCAAGAAACTAGAGGTCAGATTCTGGCAAAGCATTAAGCCCCTGAGGCTATTTACCTCCCCGGCCTTATCCCTGCCAATGTTTTATCAAGGTGTGGTAAGAACCTTTGCTTATAGTTTCATTTGTAGGGAAAATAAGAGGCAAGTCACCATTTAGATTCCCTCGAAAGGTTATTCCATTGTTGGCCCATGAGCGTTCTAGGATGGCAAAAAACCAATTTGCCTCTTGAGCAGTTCTCATCACATTCATTTCTCATCCACCCCCACCAAGGATCACTTAGAATTTGTAGGTACACCTTCCTTGCAAAATCCGGATTAACCAAGTGGTGATGGCTTCAAAGGTTAGCTTCCCGACTTGTGTCAGAAGAATATTAGCAATGTACAGACCAGTGCTTTTGGGGGGGGCGCAGGGGTACACGTACGCCTTTAACATTTTTAGTTTCTTCTCTAGCACGGTGAATCGCCAGTTCCATTGCTACCCCCCGATGGCGGTGTCATTTCCTGTCACAGTGTTTCCTGAGTCTCAGATGGAAGCGAGCGTTTAATGTGTGAAGTAGGAGTTGGAATCTAGCATGGTGATTGGTCAGTTTCGTTGTTACCACCTCCAATGGCAGCTTCCTTTCCCAGTGTAATGCATGTTCTTTGTACTTTTACACTGTATTTATTTCCCCCGATTTGAACTATAAAGTGGTGCTTTTCTTGAGTCAAAATGAGAGTACCCCTAAACATTTTTTTCAGAAAAGAAGCACTAGTTCAGACATTCATCAGGATTCACATTAGGGTGGGGGAAATAGGATCCCACCCACATGCAGCTCCCTGTCTAAATCCATATAGGAATTCAGAGGAAGCCCGGAAAAAAGCCTAAAGATAGAGGTAAAGGGACCTCTGACCATTAGGTCCAGTCGTGGCCAAATCTGGGGTTGCGGCGCTCATCTCACTTTATTGGCCAAGGGAGCTGGCGGACAGCTTCTGGGTCATGTGGCCAGCATGACTAAGCCACTTCTGGTGAACCAGAGCAGCACACTGAAACGCCATTTACCTTCCCGGCACAGCGGTTCCTATTTATCTACTTGCACTTTGACGTGCTTTCGAACTGCTAGGTTGGCATGAGCAGGGACCGAGCAACGGGAGCTCACCCCGTCGCGGGGATTCGAACCTCCGACCTTCTGATCGGCAAGTCCTAGGCTCTGTGGTTTAACCCACAGCACCACCCGCATCCTGGAAAAGAGCCTATGTACATATAAATTGTATGTGCATAAACTTTTCCTGGATGATTGTATACCCTGCCTATTCACAGGAACACAGGAAGATGCCTTATACGTCAGGAAAAAGGTGGGAATACAGATATACATTGGAATCTGATGCCTTTGTGGATCCTGCCGCCCGAGGCAGCTGGCTCCCCTTGCCTCGTGGCTGGGTTGTCCTTGGATTTTCGGCATGCAAAGCAGTTGAAGGGGGCTTCAACTGTCCATATAGTTTGTACATGAACAGACACTCAGACCTTCTGCCACATTTGGTTACATGGCAGGCACTGCCAGTGGGCACAAACCCGCAACTCAAATTGCTCCAATTGTTGAGGGGGTGTGTGTATACAACAATGTACTGCCATCTAAATGATAGATCAATACTAAGTCTGTTGGAAGTGAGAGCTGGACCATAAAGAAGGCTGATCACCGAAGAATTGATGCTTTTGAATTAAGGTGCTGGAGGAGACTCTTGAGAGTCCCATGGACTGCAAGAAGATCAAACCTATCCATTCTTAAGGAAATCAGCCCTGAGTGCTCACTGGAAGGACAGATCCTGAAGCTGAGGCTCCAATACTTTGGCCACCTCATGAGAAGAGAAGACTCCCTGGAAAAGACCCTGAGGTTGGGAAAGATGGAGGGCACAAGGAGAAGGGGACGACAGAGGACGAGATGGTTGGACAGTGTTCTCGAAGCTACAAACATGAGTCTGACCAAACTGTGGGAGGCAGTGGAAGACAGGAGTGCCTGGCGTGCTCTGCTCCATGGGGTCACGAAGAGTCGGACACGACTAAACGACTAAACAACAACAACAACAAGTCTGTTCCTTTCTTGTTTTTGTTTTTTTATATATAAAAATGAGTTGACCAGGCACTTTTTGAAAGAAAAATGTAAAATACCTTACTTTCTGAAGAAAACAGCTACCAAACTCCGTTTTAAAAGCATCAAGGGAACAATAGCATGAGGCATTCACTGGTACAATTATCCCTAAATAAGATTTAAAAACAGTAGGTAGAAATTATGAACTGTTAATGGAATGTGGTCCTAAAATATCTCTTTAATTGAAGCTGTGCTCTCAGCAATCCTTTGCTAGGACGCTCGAAGCCCTAATGAGAGAAAAGAAAGCTTTTGATTTTCATAAAAATATTTCTACTGTTGCCCCAGCAAGATGGATGATAAAATACCATATTTAAAATATTGTATTTAGGAATGATTTACGCATGACATTTCTAGCTGATATGCATTCAAGACCTATTGTGTACCTACTAATAGTAACATCTGTGTTTTAAGCGGCTATATATATATTTGGCTCTAGACGCTGCAGATAAAAATTACTCTTCCTTCTCAGTTCCACTGCTGTCAGAAATCTCACTTCATAGTCTCTTCAGAATAGTTTGAAACAATTAAGAAAGATGTGAGTATTCCCTAGAGATATTACTGTGTTATGTGACAGGCCCACATACATTCCCAAGGCTCATCAATATTAGCATTCTGACCAAGAAATGGTGTGGAAAGGAAGTTGCCTCACAGACTTGGGGAGAAAGAGGTGAAAAACATATATTGGGGAAGCAACTCTGAGTCCATTCAGGCATCCTTTTGATTGTACATTCATGCTGATTTGTGCTCATGATGGTATCAAGGGTGGTTATAAGCGATCTTGCTTTCAATATTGTTTGTGCCTGCACAAGTTTCCGGATGGATATATTGCTCTGCTTCCAATCAGTTCAGCAACTTCCTGCTGAAGTTCTGTAACCCTTCTTAACTATAAATGATCTAGGAAGTGGAGGGTGTTGGTATTTTTGTCATGCTATAGTGAAAAAACCACTCACCTTCCCAGGGGGATGGCATTGCAGGCTGGCCACGAGCTCTCCCCATGTACAGCGGGGGCATGGTGATGCCACCCATGTCATTGGGAGTTCCGGCCACCTTACGCCCCATGGTCAACCAGTCTGGTTGACCGGGGGGCATGGCTTACCCGATTTAAACATCTGCACGGCCAGGGGCTCAGTCTCCTTTTCTCCTCCTGCTCAGATAATATTGGTGTCCGTGTGTTATTATCTAAGAGATAGGGTGGGGCTTGGGGCCTCGCCATGCAATGTAGCACTGGTGAAATCATACAACAAATAGAGTCAATGATCAAATATAAAGCCAACTTTAATGCATGTGTCAACACTATGTTGCAGAATATCACACACACACACTCACACACACACACACACTAACTAACAGAAAAAAGCACACCAGTATGGATGGGCCCTTTATTAGTAGCTAGATATAGATATAGATGATATAGATATAGATATAGATGATAACAGCAAACTATGGCAAGTTCTTAAAGAAATGGGAGTGCCTGATCACCTCATCTGTCTCCTGAGAAATCTCTATGTGGGACAAGAAGCTACAGTTAGAACTGGATATGGAACAACTGATTGGTTCAAAATTGGGAAAGGAGTACGACAAGGCTGTATTTTGTCTCCCTGCTTATTTAATTTATATGCAGAATACATCATGTGAAAGGCTGGGCTGGATGAATCCCAAGCTGGAATTAAGATTGCCGGAAGAAATATCAACAACCTCAGATATGCAGATGACACAACCTTGATGGCAGAAAGTGAGGAGGAATTAAAGAACCTTTTAATGAGGGTGAAAGAGGAGAGCGCAAAATATGGTCTGAAGCTCAACATCAAAAAAACGAAGATCATGGCCACTGGTCCCATCACCTCCTGGCAAATAGAAGGGGAAGAAATGGAGGCAGTGAGAGATTTTACTTTCTTGGGCTCCATGATCACTGCAGATGGTGACAGCAGCCACGAAATTAAAAGACGCCTGCTTCTTGGGAGAAGGGCAATGACAGGCCTAGACAGCATCTTGAGAAGTAGAGACGTCACCTTGCCAACAAAGGTCCGTATAGTTAAAGCCATGGTTTTCCCAGTAGTGATGTATGGAAGTGAAAGCTGGACCATAAAGAAGGCTGATCGCCGAAGAATTGATGCTTTTGAATTATGGTGTTGGAGAAGACTCTTGAGAGTCCCATGGACTGCAAGAAGATCAAACACATCCATTCTTAAGGAAATCAGCCCTGAGTGCTCACTAGAAGGACAGATCGTGAAGCTGAGGCACCAGTACTTTGGCCACCTCATGAGAAGAGAAGACTCCCTGGAGAAGACACTGATGCTGGGAAAGATGGAGGGCACAAGGAGAAGGGGGCGACAGAGGACGAGATGGTTGGATAGTGTTTTCGAGGTTACCAGCATGAGTTTGACCAAACTGCGGGAGGTAGTGGAGGACAGAGGTGCCTGGCGTGCTCTGGTCCATGGGGTCACGAAGAGTCGGACACGACTAAACGACTAAACAACAACAACAACAACATAGATGATATAGATATAGATATAGATGATATAGATATAGATGATATAGATGATATACATCTAGATATATAGATATATAGATATATAGATATATAGATATATAGATATATAGACATAGACAGGGGTAAGCAAACTTTTTCAGCAGGGAGGCGGGCCACTGTCCCTCATACCTTGTGGGGGGCCAGACTCTATTTTGAAAGAAAAAAAAAATGAATTCCTATGCCCCACAAATAACCCAGAGGTGCATTTTAAATAAAAGGACACATTCTACTCATGTAAAAACATGCTGATTCCTGGACCATCCTCGGGCCGGATTTAGAAGGCGATTGGGCTGGATCCAGCCCCTCGGCCTTAGTTTGCCTACCCATTATATAGACAGACAGATAGAGATAGAGATACATATGGATATAAATATACTTGCTAAAACAAAACATACAATGGAAGTGCGTACAAATCTGCTTCTGTCATTTGAAAGAACAGATTAAAAAATGGTGCCTATTGGCTTCCATACGTTTTAGTATAAAAATGTTTATTGCCCAGGGCTCCTTTGGAGGAAGGGTGGGGTGTACATTTAATAAATCATCATCATCATCATCATCTTGTATTCTTGTTCCACCCTATATTCAGTTATCTCACATTAAGCCAAGCCCCACTGAACTCTATAGGACTTATTTATTTTATTCTATTTCATTTATTTCTAAACCTCTTCATAACTTTAAAGCTACTGACAACAAAAATGCAACCAGAAAAAACACATATAAAGAGCAAGTAAAACAGAGGTTTAGGGAGTCCAACCTTCTGGTCAGGGTAAGCCTAGCCAAAAATTTACAAGTTATCTGAAGGAACTGATGGTTGCTGCTTCACAAATGGCAGAGAGAAAAGGTCATTTCATTTATTTTTTAGTAGAAATATATAGGATTGTGGTTCAAATGGGAAAGGAAGACAGGCAATAACCAAATAAAGGTTGCTTTCATTTTTTTATTTTTTTTGCTTATTTGCCTTTAAAATCATTCCATGTATATTCTGCAGCAACAGTGTACTGCACAAGGAAAATGAAAAGTAAACATGTTCAAAACACCGCACATTTCTTCTCTATCAGACACTGCCATTTCGCTCTGGAAGTTCCCATGGACCACTGCATTTTTTAATACAGATTTTATTTTCCTTTTGCTGAACAGTTTATTAGTAATAAGACCTTAGGCACTGTCATGCTTAGCAGGCATAATTGCTCCACAAGGACATGTGCGTGGGTTTTGGGGAAAAATAGCTACACAGTAAGAGAGAATATATGCCCATTGTTTTGTGTCCCTGGGCTTAAAATAAGACTGTGTGTGAGTGCTGATGATTGATTCAGGGTTATGGAGATTAGGGATTTGATTTGCTATCATAGCAAGCTGTTCCCAACAATGGATCTTCATATTATGTAAAACTTGTGGCTAAGCCTGCACACTGCATCCTCCAAGCTGAGCTCCTCCTCTTGATAGCATGTAGGACAAAGGCTTGATCACATGTTATACTGAAAACAGACACCAGCTGTCCACACATATATACACGTTTATGTGGAAGAAAGGGCAGTTTGTTGATATGCAGAGTTTAGCGGGTGTGTACACAGGTACACAGGCTGTAAAAATAAAAATAAAAATTTATATGCTGCCCATCTGATTGGGTTGCCCCAGCTACTCTGGGTGGCTTCCAACAAAGTAAAACATCAAACTTCCCTATACAAGGCTGCTTTCAGATGTCTTCTAAGATATTTATTTCCTTGACATCTGAAAGAAGGCCATTCCACAGGGTGGACGCCACTACTGAGAAGGCCCTCTACCTGGTTCCCTGTAGCTTCACTTCTCGCAGTGAGGGAAACGCCAGAAAGCCCTCGGTGCTGGATCTCAGTATCCGAGCTGAATGATGGGGTGGAGATGCTCTCTCAGGTATACTAGGCTGAGGCTGCTTAGGGCTTTAAAGGTCAGCACCAACACTTTGCATCATGCTTGGATGCGTGCTAGGAACCAATGTGGGCTTTTCAGGACCAGTGTTATATGGTCCCAGTGGCTGCTCCCATTCTCCCATAGCTGTTGCATTCTGTTGTTTCTAAGTCACCTTCAAAGGTAGCCCCACGTAGAAGCGCATTGCAGTAGTCCAAGCAGGAGATAATCAGAGCATGCACCCCTCTGACGAAACAGTGTGCAGGCAGGTAGGGTTTCGGCTGGCATACCAGATGGAGCTGGTAGACGACTGCCCTGGACACAGAATTGACTCAGCATAAAAACATAAGACAACATGTATCACACATTCCCAAGGAAGGGATGCTCAGTTAATGGCTGCATCCCCCCCCCCCCCGATGACATGTACAGTGTAACCTCGGTTTTTGAGTGTCCTGGAAGCTGAACGTTTCGGTTTTTGAACGTGCCTTGGAAGTCAAACGGCTTCTGCTGCGTGTTTTTCATTTTTTTCAATTGAACTTGCAGCCAGCCCTTTGCACCTCAGTTTTTGAACGTTTCAGAAGTTGAACGGTCTTCTGGAATGATTACGTTCGAGAACCGAGGTACCACTGTATTGATTTAAAATATTCTGAATCATTTATAGTCAACTTTCCCCATCTAAAACAAGGAAATCATCATACGTTAGTTCCAAGATCTGTTTCGGAAGTTATTTTGGCAGCTGAGGCAGAAAATCCCACTAGCACCTCCTTCTGCACAGGAGTAAAGACGCAACAGTGATAAAACAAATAATTAACCATTCATCGTCCTTTCCATACACCCAAAACAAAGTGTGTGTGTGTGTGTGTGTGTGTGTTGGAGGGGGACTGCTTCATTTTGCCTAATGGGAAGGACAGCCACGTGAGTTGGCATGAAAGGGCACAGTGGAACAAGCACATTTTCATTGCCTACCCAAAGACCACTTGGCTTGCCTCTGTTACCATAAAGCACCAATGCTGCAGCAAGCAAAGGCTCTAGCAGCTCAGTCAGCTGCTTGTGGCTGGAAAGCCAGACAGGATGTTTGTGACTGTTGCCATGGGAACAAAGGGGCAGTCCATTCTGTACTGAGCACCGGATGTTAGCTCAGTGTGTGTATCATATGACCCGTACTGGAAGTACATGGGTGGAGTTTCTTCTTACTGCTGTTGAGTGCAGACATGATTCTCTGTACTGATATAAGAGACAGAAATAAAGGATGTAAATAGTTTTCTGTCTGCTTCTTTCCCCTCCCTGGGGGACACCAAAGGGGAGAGAGGAAGAACGGTGTGTTCCTCTCACACATCTGAGAAGAATCGCCGAGACCTCGCCTGCTTATCAGCAGAGTGGAGACGCGGGGAAGTCGACAGGAATATCTGCCGGTGCCTACGCTGTGGCACATTCCTCTGACCCAGGCAGAATTCCAACAGCCTCTGCATCTAACAGTAACTTGGCACATAAGAATCAGCAAGGAAAAATTTAAACATTGTGGTGAAAAAGCCCTCATTGACTGCTGCAAACCAAGCTGCTGCAAAAGTCACCAATGAAGAGACTGGTTGAAAAGCTGGCTATCCAGGTAAAGTTTGCATAGATGTTGCAGTCATAAGCTTTCTATAAACACACACAGGTGTACTTCTAAATATTTGGGCTAGTAGTTTTGAATGGATTTCACTTCCTCCCTTTGGTCTGCTTGTTTGGAACCAATGAGGAATATTATTATTTTTTAAAAGATTTTTATTTTTTTTAGCAAACACACTGCAGAAATTCAAACAACTTTCACTCCTTGATTTAACAAGGACAAGTTCTGAGAACTCCTGTACTGGATTTACTGGCTGAAGGGCAATGACATAAAAAAGTTATTAAGTGTTACCTGTCAGAGTTAGACTCAAAGCAGGTTCTTCTATGCTCTAGCCCACTGGAAATATCCACAGTGCTCAAAAATCAATTTAGTCCACCAAGGTCTTCTAGATACTTTCCAGAATACATTGTTTTGCTGTTATATATGATACAGCATATCTAAACATCTGACCTTGGAAGGTGGACAGTGACACCATGAAATCAAGGCGTGCTAAGATATATCTTCTTGCACTTGCTCATCGGTGGATTTTATAGGTCTGCAACAAATACGTCCACACAAAGGCAAGAAAAAACTCCAATTTTTAATATATTACTCAACACCTACCTCCACATTTACTTAGGCCCTATGAAGGAGACTTGACACTGATGGAATATTTCTCAGATGTGTCCTGCATTGGTGACTATGCTAGTGTAGCTTGGTTCCGATACACCTCTCCAGATGTATCTAGACCACAAATCCCATCATTCCTGACTATTTCCCATGCTTGCTGGGGCTGATGGGAACTGGAGTCCAGCAGCATAGGAGGGCACCATGTTGGCTTCCCCTGGCCTACACTATTGCAATAAATGTAAAACACAAGCATGTTTCTTGTAGCCATTTTGATAGCAAAACCTATGCACGGTCTTAAAGGTTTTGCCACTTAGACCTTGCTACAGTGTAAAAACAAGTTGTTCTTGATGTAACACAAAAGAGGACTATCAGTTCCACAAATGCAGAGATTGCTCTTGATGACTTTTTGTGTAGCTCAGAACCCCCAAACATTTCATACTGGAACCTATTTCATGGCAGCTGAGACCACCCTCTCCTTAACATCCAGATGGCAAATGATTCTCAGAATCCAATCCCTGTAAACACGCCTTCCCGATAATTTTTTTATTACATTGCATGCTATGTTGTGCCTGTGAGGCATCTGAATATAGACTGCATTTTTAATCAAGGCTTATATTGGCTTATATTTTGATCAGGTTCCTAAAATTCTAAAAATGAGCTTAAATTCACAAATGTTTCATGCCAGGCAGAAGACCAGCTGCCTAAGTATTTTGGCAAGATGTTTATCCTCCTGGACAAGGGGCCCCCCTGATTTATAGCAGAAAACAATTCTCAAAGTCGTAAAAAGGGAATTACAGGCTAAGAGCAAGGTTACAGACCCTACATAATTAAGAGTTGGTAAATAGTAAAATAAAACCATTAAACTTGAGCCATATCTTCCTAAGGTTAAAGGCCAAGAGCAAATGGAAAAGAAAGCAGCTGGCTAGGAAAAGGAGGGCTTCTCTCTAAAGAAAGTGTTTTTTTCTTACTGTGAAAACTTCTTTGCTTATAAGAAAGCTATCTATGATAATGTATGAAATATGCTGGCTTAAATGTAATTATGCAAAGGATCTAGAAAGAAAGAAAAGTTAAATCCTTATTTCATAGAGTCATATTGCTGTAGGAGACCAGAGGGCAAAACGAGCCCAGCTCCCCTGCCAGACAGGAGACGCCAATCGAGCACTCCTGACAAATGGTTGTCAGGCCTTTGTTTAAAGACCTCCAAAAAGGAGATCTTTCATTGATGATGCATGAGAATATGAACCCAAGGTCTCTGACATCTGTTCAAGATAAAAATTTAAAATTATTAACCATCTGTTTTGGAGGGCAATAGGGCAAGGAGGGCAAGAGGTGAGCTGGTAATTAAGGATCCTTGTTGAGACAAATGTAAGATATATGACTACTTATTTGTCATTTATAGATAGAAGAATATATAGCTTTTTGTATCCCATAAAAGGCAATAGGAAATGGGTGTATCTTTTACGATTGGTCATAGCAATCAGCCAATAGGAAATTCAACCAGGCTGATTGGACAGAGGCAGCCAAAGGAGGAGCAAGGGAGCTGGGCTGAGGGAATATAAGTGCTGGCCATAATGGCAGGAGGCCAGGCCAGAGCTTGGTAACCATATACCACTGTGCCTCTCATTTATTTGTCTGACAAATAAATTATTATTTTAATTTCTCTATTGCTGCGTTGAATATTTCATTCCAGCTAAGCGTTAACCACAAGCAGGGTGCTACACCTGGATTGACTGGTATCATAGGCGCCAATGTCTAGGGGCTAAGGGGTCATTGCCCCCCCATAAAATATTTGAGGGGCCCGCCCCCAAAGTTAATGAGCATTGGCATTCAAATGGTGTATGTGTGCCATGTCATGTGATTATGTGGTGTGGGGCTTACCCGGGCATGCCAATACTTTATTCAAGGGTTCTTTTTAAAATTACTTTATTGAAACAATACTTTTAAAAACAAACAATAAACAACACAAATCAAAACAGTAACACCACCAAAGAATAAACAAACAAGAAAAAAAATCGCATATTCCTTTGACTTCCAATCATCCCACTATGTTTTCTAGGCTTCATTTTCAATTCTACACTTTGTATTATCAATATTTTATTCAAGTTGACAGCCCGATTGGTATAAAAATTGTGGTATCAGTGATATGGGATTGTTTGTGGCTCCTGGGTGTTTCAGAGGCAAATTTGATTTTCTTGTTGCATAAATACAGTATGTGAAAAACAGGCCTGAAAACTAATTATAGTTGGTATGAACTCTAGGAAAAAATCTTAGCTATTTTTCTTTCTCTCTTCAGGAAAAGGCCTAACCACGTGGTCTTCTCCTTTCTTACATTCCTTCCCAGTACAGGAACATAAAGAGCATTAAGAATTCTAACACTGCTAAAGCTTGTTTATAAGTTATAATGTTTAATATTCTAAATAAAACCATAATATCATGAACAGATGACCCACAGATTTCTCCAGAGGAAGGGTAACTGTAACAAATCTGTTAATGGTGGACACATCGCTATGAAAAATTATTGAATTTCTGTTTCCTAAAAGAATGTATGAAGCCACTAATTAGATGCTGGGTGCTGGGACAATGATATACGAGATGATTTCAGTTAACCCAAGGAGAAAAACAAATCATCTCATTAAGGGAAGAAAAGTGCTGGGATTAATGGCAGTTTGAAGCCAATCTACGCTCTCTTGTGTTCTTTAAATATTCCAGTGATTTGATGCACCATACATCAGAAAAACAAATACTGGTGATGCAGTACTGACAAAGGACTCGGTAAAATGTCTGTGTTGCAGTAGATCACTGTCCAAGCTATGTGTGCTGTGCTCTGATCCAAAAGCATCCCCATGACCTTAAAAGACAGTAAAAACTCTGGTAGATCTTATTTTGGTTTTGAGCTATTAATTTTCAGATAGCTTCAGTGCCTTTTCACCAAATCCAGTCTTGCTGGTAATAAAATCCCACTAAGGACACAGCATCCCTCTCCCCTTTCTGGCATCCCCTCCCCCAGTGCATTTCCAAATACAGTGGTACCTCGGGTTAAGTACTTAATTCGTTCCGGAGGTCTGTACTTAACCTGAAACTGTTCTTAACCTGAAGCACCACTTTAGCTAATGGGGCCTCCCACTGCCGCCGCAGCACAATTTCTGTTCTCAACCTGAAGCAAAGTTCTTAACCTGAAGCACTATTTCTGGGTTAGCGGAATCTGTAACCTGAAGTGTACCACTGTACTCCTCCTAAAAACCTGTGTCAGATAGTTTGGGTACCCTCCTGAATAGCATGGGTGGTAGCACTGGAAGTGGAATTTGGTGGAAATCCTCTTTCTTTAGAAGCAAAACCAGTAGGAAAACAATTTGCTAAAATAATTTGCCAGTGATTTCCCCGTGCATTATTGTGATATATTGTCATTTTTAAAGCCCGGGGCCCTGGTTTTCTGCCTTAACTCTCCTTGTGGGCAGCTTCACTCAACCCCCCTGAAAGAACATGGGGCAGTTTTGTGGTGTTACAGTGTTGCCATACAGTGCGGCTGCTCTAAACCACAGGTGGCTACACCTGTGGCCTTTCAGACGCAGTTGGGGACCCAACTCCCATAACCTCTGCCAACACAGCCAACGATTAGGGAAGATGGGAGTTGTAGTTCAGCAACATCTGGAGACACCATAAATGACCTTGAGAAGCATGTACAAAACTAACCTACCATATATCAAGTAATACTTCCCTTTCCACTGTACCCTACATGCTTAAGACAGGTACATTGGGGTTTCGAGTAGCTGAGTTTAAATGGGTGAGACCCTACCTGCCCGCAGACTGTCTCGCCAGAGTGGTGCATGCTCTAGTTATCTCTCGCTTGGACTACTGCAATGTGCTCTACGTGGGGCTACCTTTGAAGGTGACCCGGAAACTACAACTAATCCAGAATGTGGCAGCTAGACTGGTGACTGGGAGCGGTCGCCGAGACCATATAACAGTGAAAGACCTACACTGGATCCCAGTACGTTTCTGAGCACAATTCAAAGTATTGGTGCTGACCTTTAAAGCCCTAAACGGCCTCGGTCCAGTATACCTAAAGGAGCGTCTCCACCTCCATCGTTCTGCCCAGACACTGAGGTCCAGCGCTGAGGGCCTTCTGGCAGTTCCCTCACTACGAGAAGCCAATTTACATGGAACCAGGCAGAGGGCCTTCTCGGTAGTGGCACCCGCCCTGTGGAACGCCCTCCCACCAGATGTCAAAGAGAAAAACAACTACCAAACTTTTAAAAGACATCTGAAGGCAGCCCTGTTTAGGGAAGCTTTTTAATGTTTAATAGGTTATTGTATTTTAGTGTTCTGTTGGAAGCCGCCCAGAGTGGCTGGGGCAACACAGCCAGATGGGCGGGGTATGAATAAATTATTATTATTATTATTATTATTATTATTATTATTATTATTATTATTATTATTATT
>JAXCMG010000123.1:839157-925157 GCA_034642415.1 Podarcis siculus | reverse complement strand
TTATTATTATTATTATTATTATTATTATTATTATTATTATTATTATTTCCCTAGGGCAGGGGCAGGGAACCTGTGGCGCTTCAGGCTACAACTCTCACTGGGAGGGGCAGTGGTTGAGGACGGTGGGAGTTTAACAACATATTAGGGGCCACAGGTTCCCTGCATAAGCTAAAATCAGAAATTAATTTAGAACAGTGTGGTCCAACGCATGGACCAAGGGCCACATGCGGCCCTCGAGGCCTTTTCTGGTGGCCCTCAGCAAAATTAGGCACCCTCCCCTCAACCCTCACACTGTTTTCCCCAAGCCAGGTAAGCAAGGCTTTGGGAAGGAGACTTAAGGGCTCTGCCAGAGCCCTAGAGCCCTCCTTTCTGCTACTCAAAGCCTAGTTAGCACTGTTCCAGCTTTTGTAAAGAGATGGGAGGGCTCCAGGACCCTGCCAGAGCCTCGTGCCTCCTTTCCAAAGCCCAGCACCTTGCTTACCCAGCTTTGGGAAGGCAGCACAAAGGCTGGGGTGTGTGTCAAATGTTGGCCTTGCTCCCCCTTCCCCTTACGACAAGGCAATGTGTGGCTTGCAGGTTCCATGTCCAAGTACTCTTGCAGCCCACTTGGTATGAAAAGTCAGACCACCCTAATTTAAAGGACCTATAAAAGGGCAAACACCTGTAAGACTTTGAATAGAATTTAAGGTTAATTAATTTAACCTTAATTTCATGGAGGTTTCACAAGGCTCTGGTTTTAATCCATTATTTGACATATAAGACCTTCAAGCATACTGTATATATCTTTTTTTAACGTGACTGTGTTTTTGAGGTCTAGTAAACGCTGTGGGTTAAACCACAGAGCCTAGGACTTGCCGATCAGAAGGTTGGCGGTTCGAATCCCCATGACAGGGTGAGCTCCCATTGCTTGGTCCCTGCTCCTGCCAACCTAGCAGTTCAAAAGCACGTCAAAGTGCAAGTAGATAAATAGGTACCACTCCAGCGGGAAGGTAAACGGCGTTTCCGTGTGCTGCTCTGGTTCGCCAGAAGCAGCTTAGTCATGCTGGCCACATGACCCAGAAGCTGTACGCCAGCTCCCTTGGCCAATAAAACGAGATGAGCGCCGCAACCTCAGAGTCGGCCACGACTGGACCTAATGGTCAGTGGTCCCTTTACCTTTTTAAACTGTCTAAATATGTGAATGCAGGGCAAAAAGTTCTTTCCTTAAATTCTGACCTGCTACTGTCTGGGAGAGAAGTACAGCAAGGAGACTTTACTATGAGAAAAATGTACATCACTTTTCTATGATGGCAAGAGGCTGTGCAATTAAATGAATGCAAGGAGTCAAAGTACAGATTTTAGTGATTTAAAATATGGATAATTTTGTTTCCATAGCCCCTTGATTGATGGGAATGAACGGATTAATAAGGTATGACTGTATAAACACCGAAGTAAGCATGCCGGGCACATTTCAGTTCTCAAATGCAAGTTTCAAACTGATGCCATTAGGCATCCATATTTGAAAAATGTGTTCAAAGATGCATCTTTCTGATATATGTCACTCCCATTTGGGCAGAGCTTTCTTGATCTTTAAGGCTAATTTTGATGGGTTTTCTTTTCCTCTAAGCCAGTCTCTTCACCTTACTTTAATGAGGAGACCAATTTTCGCAGTCTCTGAAATTAATGATAGCCCGATTAGTGATAAGATACATAAGCAAAGAAAAAAACAAAAGAAAAGGTGGCGGGATGAAAAAGAAATCAATCTTTGCCATTTGGAAATCATCAAAACTGAAAGGGAAAACCTATTGGCAGGATGATTGGATACAGAGACGAAATTCATTTCCACAAACCAAACAGACTTTCTGCATGGCTTGTCTTATACGTCAAATCATTCAGGGAAGTCAATTGAGCAGAAATGTTCAAAGGCTTTGCTCTATTCCTTAAAAACAAAAAATGTAGAGAGAAGGAGAAACATAATTTCTTTCTTTTTCTGAGCTCTCTACTGTCCTACCCATTTATTGTTAGGCAACACTCCGCTTGCATTCATTCAGAATCAGACTAGTATTTAGCACTAGATTTGACCATTTGTAACAAGAATTTGTAAAAGGGATGTGGGTGGCACTGTGGGTTAACCCACAGAGCCTAGGACTTGCCGATCAGAAGGTCGGTGGTTCGAATCCCCACGACGGGGTGAGCTCCTGTTGCTCGGTCCCTGCTCCTGCCAACCTAGCAGTTCGAAAGCACATCAAAGTGCAAGTAGACAAATAGGTACCGCTCCGGCGGAAAGGTAAACGGCATTTCCATGCACTGCTCTGGTTTCGCCAGAAGCGGCTTAGTCATGCTGGCCACATGACCCGGAAGCTGTATGCCAGCTCCCTCGGCCAATAAAGCGAGATGAGCGCCTCAACCCCAGAGTCGGTCATGACTGAACCTAATGGTCAGGGGTCCCTTTACCTTTACCTTTAACAAGAATAAAAACTCATCTTTTCCCCAAGGTTTCTTGCCCAGCTCACAACATTGACACATTGGGTTGCATTGGAGCCAATTCCTAGGGGCTGAGAGGGCTCCACTCGCCAAAAGAAAATATTTGAGGGGGCCAGGGCTCTCCAAAGTTGATGGGCACTGCCATTCAAATGGTGTGTGCGCACCGTGTCATGTGATTGATTCTGTGGGACAGGGCTTACATGGGCCCCCAATATATTCTTCAAGTTGTCACCCCTGTTGGATTGGATCAAGAAGATTCAGTTTCAGACCCATTGAAATTAAGTTAGCCATATAACAAACTATTAAGTGTGTTCTGTTCTGAACATTGTTGCACTGATCAGTGCCCACTGGGAACTGAAATTTGGCACTACCACCTTGCGACAATTTCACACCACCAGCCGTTGCAGAAAGCTGTTTGCAAATTCAGCTTCACCACTTGCCACAAAAAAAGCAGTTGGGAAATTGTAGGGGCAATGAACATTTCACATTAGGACCCACGTACCTATGGGATCGCCTCTCCTGGTATGCCGCGCGGAGGACCTTAAGGTCCACAAATGACAAAACTTTGGAGGTCCCAAGTTGCAAGGTGGTTAGATTGGTCTCAACTAGGGCCTTGCGGGACTTGACATCTTTCCGCAGGGCCTGCAAGACAGAGCTGTTCCGCCTGGCCTTTGGTTTGGACTCAGTCTGACCCTTATGTTTTCCCTCCCCTTACAGTTTTGATCCATGGGCTACTTTTAAAATGAGACTGCATTTTAAATTGTATTTTAAATCCCCCCCATTATGTTTTTATTGTAATTTTACTGATGTTAGCTGCCCTGAACCTGGCTCTGGCTGGGGAGGGCGGGGTATAAATAACAATTGTTGTTGTTGTTGTTGTTGTTGTTGTTGTTATTCTGCCCAAAGCAGCTGGGTTTGTAGTTTGCTTTTCAGCTCCGTAGAACCTTCAATGTGGGGTTCCGCAGGGCTCAATTCTATCCCCCATGTTGTTTGACATCTACATGAAACCACTGGGTGGGGTTATCCGGAGTTTTGGAGTACATTGCTGATGACACTCAGCTCTATTTCTCCTTTACATCTGCAGGTGAGGCAGTGGAGGTGCTGGACCAGTGTCTTGCTTTGGTAATGGACTGGATGTGATCCAACAAACTAAAGCTCAATCCAGATAAGACTGAGGCACCGTTAGTGGGAGCTTCCCTAGACCAGATGGGTGGGAGGTCGCCTGTTCTTAATGGGGTTACGTTTCCTCTGAAGGAACAGGTTCATAGGGGGTACTCCAGGATCCTTTGCTGTCACTCAAGGCTCCTGTGGCCTGAGTGGCCCAGAGTGCCTTTCATCACCTTCAGCTGGTGGCCCAGCTACGCCCCTATCTGGACAAGGATAGCCTAATTACTGTTGTCTATGCTCTGGGAACCTCAAGGTTATATAGCAATGTGTTATACATAGGGCTGCCTCGGAAGACAGTTTGGAAACTTCAGCTAGTACAGAATACAGCAGCCAGGTTGCACACCAGAGCAAGACAGTCTGAGCATATTACACTGATCCTGGTCTAACTGCACTGGCTACCGGTTAGTTTCCGGGCCCAATTCAAAGTGCTGGTTTTGACCTATAAAGCCATAAACGGCTCAGGACCACCATACCTCAAGGACCTCCTCTTTCCATATGAACCTACCTGGACCCTGAGATCATCTTCTGAGGCCCTCCTTCCTGTGCCTCCTCCTCGAGAGGTCCAGAGGGTGACAACGCGAGAACGGGCCTTCTCTGCAGTGGCTCCCCATCTGTGGAATGCTCTCCCCAGGGAGGCTTGCCTGGTGCCTTCAATATACATCTTTAGGCGCCAGGCAAAAATGTTCCTTTTTAACCAGGCCTTTGGTTGACCTGATCAACATCCCATACCCTTTTAAAATGTGGCTCTTGGGGGGGGGGTATTATTGGGTTATTGCTTTTATTTTTATTTTATATACTGTGATCTTTTTTATGTGAACCGCCCTGAGACCTCTGGGTATAGGGTGGTATATAAATTCAATAAATAAATAAAATTAATAATAATAATAGCCCCAGAGCAATCAGGTAGAGTTTTATTGAGACCGGTCTACAGTAAAAAACTTATGGAGATGTACCCACAAAGGCAACTTGCTTTCTGCACCTGCTCTTCCAAACACTGACTGTAGATATAAGAATGCTCATTTAACATTCCAACCCAGGGAAAGAGGGCTTGATTTGCAGTAAAGCCAAATATTATGAGTGGGACAATTCTTTAGCAAGTAAATGGCTAATTCTGGTGGCAGCAGTATCTCTACTTTTTCACCCAATTCTGCACCTTCTATCACTTTCAATCAGAAACCTATTACTATTATTATTATTATTATTATTATTATTATTATTATTATTATTATATATTATCCTTCATGTGAGGGTCACAGGGAGGTTTACCATATAAAAACACAAAAATACGTAACATAGTAACAAACAAAAGCAACAGGTGTTTCTGTGTCCCGTGTTTCGTTTCTTTTTGCTCACCATTATGAGAATGTGACATATTTACTTCTGCAATAGATTTTGTTAGCATCTGACCGCTCTCCTCTGTCTTCAGGTGACCTTCCAATGTTTATTTCATAGAAGACCGAGACTATTAAATAATGATTGGCTTGTCAAACACCTGGTGGACCAAAATAAATGGCATGGTGAGTCACAATCTGTGCAAGCCTCTCTCAAAAAACAAAGAGCAATTTGGAAATCATTGTGAGAGTTGCAGTATTTCCTAAGATCCGAAAAATGTGGGTGCAGCATGAGGGTGTTTCCTTTTATTATTACTAATATTTCTATTTTAGACTTCATGGCTGCAGGGATAAGTTTCAAAATGCTGGAGCGCTGCCTAGCAATGGTGGTTGATGCCTATTGAGACTCATAAAGCAGGAGAGGGCAGCTGAGGGCAAATGGAACTCATTTGTCCTAATGGACCAGCCTCTGCTGCTGGCTAGAGGAAATCATTTTTATTGACCAAATTAATTTAATTTTTCACTTTCATGTAATTCCTTTAACATCAGACAATATTAAAATAGCTCAGAATATGTTGTTGCTGTTTCGTCGTGTCCAACTCTTCGTGACCCCATGGAGCAGAGCACGCCAGGCACTCCTGTCTTCCACTGCCTCCCACAGTTTGGTCAAACTCATGTTAGTAGCTTTGAGAAAACTGTCCCACCATCTCGTCCTCTGTTGTCCCCTTCTCCTTGTGCCCTCCATCTTTCCCAACATCAGGGTCTTTTCCAGGGGGTCTTCTCTTCTCATGAGGTGGCCAAAGTATTGGAGCCTCAGCTTCAGGATCTGTCCTTCCAGTGAGCACTCAGGGCTTATTTCCTTCAGAATGGATAGGTCTGATCTTCTTGCAGTCTATGGGACTCTCAAGAGTCTCCTCCAGCACCATAATTCAAAAGCACCAATTCTTTGGTGATCAGCCTTCTTTATGGTCCAGCTCTCACTTCAGAATATGCATATGCATAATCTGAAAACATATCAACCATTTATGGCTTCAAACCCAGCACACTTATGAAGTGGTGTGTGTAACTTTGGTTTAATACAGGAGCTAACGAGTTTAAAGAAGACTGGAAAATGTTTGCTGAATATATGGGTGAAAACTGTGTTCATTTAAAAATGCTGGTAGCATTAAGATAAATTAAACTGTGTAAATAAGTTTTGATGGATGCAACATTGGATTAGTGAATGGTTTAGGTCATGTAAAATATGCAGGGATGTATGGTATGCAAAATGAGACATGGAAAGAGAAGGGAAGTTACTGATTTAAGGTTGTTTAAATGAATATTTTGAAATGTAATTTAGAAAATTATATATTACACACACACACTAATAACCTAGGAGCTAACTATGCAAATGAGCTGGTGCTCTTCCATACATAATGCACATCACCTCTCATTGATAAACAGACTGGACACAACAAATATTTTAAAACTAATCAATTAATGTTCATGTCACAATTTTAATCTCAGAAAATGGATCCGAGCTACTTTGCCAATTCATCCTAAAGAAGCAAAAAAAGAATAGTCCCCGCCCCCACACCTAATGAGAAACTCAACAACTTTATATTTCACCTGGTTAAGTAACTCATCAACATGCATGTTAAATAGCCCAAAACATTTTAATAGGTGTACTTTATTAACAGAATTTGTCATATCTGAGTAGCCTATAGAAAACTGCGAACACCAGAGCAGATTTAAGTAGCAGAGATAAATGATAGTGGCCGTCCATAAGACATTAAACATTTCCATATTCATTACTATCTGGAAGATCAAATTTGCCTAGTCCAAGATAAGAAAGTTCTGCTGTAGTTTATATCACAGTTTCCATAACCAAAGTGCTAAGGTTCTATTTAAAATGGTCTCTTCAGCATAAATAGATATAGTCCTGACTACATATGTGTTTCTCCCACAAATGTACAGGTCACTTCTATAGTTGCTGGAATCCTAACTTTTTAAAAAATAAAAATGGATAGGTTTTTAATGCACTATAAAATCATAGAATTGCAGAGTTGGAAGGGACCCAATTGGTCATCGAGTCCAAACCACTGCAGTGGAGGAATCACAAGTAAGGTATCCATGACAGAGTCCACCACCTCTCAAAGAAGTCTGACAGCTCTTGCTGTCAGAAATTTCTTCCTGATGTCCCAACAGAATCTCCTTTCTTGCAATTTGAATCCATTGTCTGGGATCCTACCCTTTGGAGCAGCAGAAAACAAGCTAGCTCCATGGACCATGTGATAGTCCTTTAGATATCTGAAGATGACCATCACATCATTTATCAGTTTCCTCTTCTCCAGCCTAAACATACATCAGCGGTTTGAATCCCCGTGACGGAGTGAGCCCCCTTTCCTCTGTTCCAGCTTCTGCCAACCTAGCAGTTTGAAAGCACGCCAGTGCAAGTAGATAAACAGATACTGCTGAGGTGGGAAGGTAAACAGCATTTCTATGTGCTCTGGCTTCCCTCACAGTGTTTCATTGAGCCAGAAGCTGTTCACAGTCTCTTAGAATTCCTGCTCCATGATTGCAGTCATGGGATTTTTGTCTATCAAATGACGGTATATGTTTTGACTCCACAGAGTGGGAAGTGACAGAGACAGGATGTTTGTGTTGCTGTGTTCCATGAGGTGGGACTATTGTCCTTTGTTCTTTCTCTCTTTGCTGTCTGATGCCAGAGAGAGGGGGAGCCATGATGTAGTGCTCCGTGTGTGTTTATATGTAAATAAAGTAGATTAGCCAAAATGCTGAGTTGCTGAGGTCTGTTATGCAAGCTGCAAAGACTCTGAGGAACCCAAAATGTGCTGATGTCTGTTGGCATCAGTCGCTGTGATGTTCGGGCTGAAGAAATCTATTGAAGCCCCCGAATGATTGACCAGGAGGGAGAGAACATGCCAGTTGGGCATGTGTATCTGCCAGGGTCCTACTCAAGAGTAGGACGAGCTCCTGACACAGTCATGACCCGGAAAGCTGTCTGTGGACAAACGCCGGCTCCCTCGGCCTGAAAGTGAGATGACTGCCACAACCCCATAGTCGCCTTTGACTGGACTTAAACGTACAGGGGTCCTTTACCTTTTACCTCATCTTGGTCACTTGGATGTATATATCATACAGTAGACCTTAGAAATTGGATGTGAAAAATCTTTATCTTATAACATCAAATAATATGAAACTATATACATTACAATATAAGTTGCGCATCAATAGATGTTTGAATATGACTTGCAGTCATGCACACCAACTCTATCAATTAGCACTCAAAATTGCTGAGCAATCGCCACAGGATGAGACAAAGGACAACCTATTTGTTTCCATGGCACAATTCATGACAGAATGGACTAGTGTAACAGACAGTACAACAGAGGCTTTAACAAAAGCAATCAAGTTAATTAGTAAAGAATGAAAATCTTACTGCTATCACTACCGCATACCAAATAAGAGATGATGAAAATAATCCCAATGGAAATCATTGCATTATAGATATAAAATCTTAACGCCACACAGCTAACGAAGAACTCAGCACTAAATAAGAACTCTAAAGATCCGAGAATGAACATTCAAAAGTAATCACTTCCTGGAAATGTTCACCCCAACCATTGCATGGAAACGAGAGATCAGAAGGCAATAGGCCATCTGACCGTGTGGAGATTGGGGAACTCTAAAAGCTGCAGTTCACTAAATTAATCTATTCCTTCAATGGGTCATAGCATCACCAAGCACTCGGTAGGGTGAGGGAACCACAATTTAATGAGGACTACATCAGGCACACAGGTGGCACTGTGGTCTAAACCACTGAGCCTCTTGGGCTTTGCTGATCAGAAGGTCGGTGATTCGAATCCCCATGACGGGATGAGCTCCCGTGGCTCTGGCCCAGCTCCTGCCAACCTAGCAGTTCAAAAGCATGCCAGTGGAGGTGGATAAAAAGGTACCACTGCAGTGGGAAGGTAAATGGCATTTCCTGAGCTCCGGTTTCTGTCACTGTGTCCCGTTGTGCCAGAAACGGTTTAGTCATGCTAGCCACATGACCCGGAAAGCTGTCTGTGAACAAACACCAGCTCCCTCGGTCTGAAAGCGAGATAAGCGCTGCAATCCCATAGTCGCCTTTGACTGGACTTAACCATCCAGGGGTGTATTACCTTTACCTTTTCTTTTTCATCAGGCAATATGCCATGCTTTTTAAAAAAAAGATGTTAGGTGATTATCCATGCAGGAATGTCAATGAGCCTTTGGATCGGGGGGGGGGGGGCTGAGTGGCCAAGGATCCCCCAAGATTTTCAAGGAAGGGGCTGGGCCCCTTCAATATTCTGTGGTGATGTGCGCATGCCATGCAAATGATGTGCTGATGTCACTTGTGCATGCTGTACAACATGCTCACATCATGCACACAAGCCACATGGTGTGCATACAACATGTCAGCATGGCAAACGGCATGTGTGTGAAACTAGCAAGCCATGCGGCAGGCTGTGCGGTGCCGGCCCCCTAAAACAGGGGGGCAAGCCGGCACACCTGATCTGTATATTGCATCAACAGCAAGGGTGGCTACTAAACACAGCACAAAAAGCGGATTATAGAAAGACAGAGATTTCCATAAGCTTTGCATGTGCATGTGCTTATTTATATGTGGATATATAAATTTGGAATTAAGGATGTGGGTGGCCCTGTGGATTAAACCACAGAGCCTAGGACTTGCTGATCAGAAGGTCGGCGGTTTGAATCCCCGTGATGGGTTGAGCTCCGTTGCTCGGTCCCTGCTCCTGCCAACCTAGCAGTTCAAAAGCACACCAGTGCAAGTAGATAAATAGGTACTGCTCCGGCGGGAAGGTAAACGGCATTTCCGTGTGCTGCTCTGATTCGCCAGAAGCAGCTTAGTCATGCTGGCCACATGACCCGGAAGCTGTACACCGGCTCCCTCGACCAATAAAGCGAGATAAGCGCCACAACCCCAGTCGGTCACGACTGGACCTAATGGTCAGGGGTCTCTTTACCTTTATAGATTTGGAATTAATTACTGTAATTTCAATCATAGTGGAGAAGACTGACCAGATGACTGGAAGTGCATGTTCAGTTCTGCTGTCCAGTTGATGGACAACTTGAAGACAACTGCTGCCCTCTGGCCCTTCATTTTTATACCAGACTTGGACTGGCCACCGCTTGAAATGTAAGACTGTAAAGCAGGACACATAGCTACCTTATTGGCAGACTCTATTCTTACTCCATATTCCTTTGACTGCACCCCTGATTTATGCTAGCAGTTCCTTATCCATCTAGTGAAATAACCTGTGCGTGAGTCTGTTTGCACACATCCATCTCTCTAGTTGGAACTGCGGCAACAGCTAGCCCTGTATGAGATATTTCTTGTAAATGCACTCGGAGCCAAATGAGATTCAAGGGCTAAGGAGGCGTTATAAAGACATGGCTATGTAATGCGTTCCAGGGTGCGCACGTGAAACAGGAATTATGTAAACAGCACATTTCATCGGACTTGGGAAGAAACTGCAGCAATCAAACGAAAAACAGGCAAACCATATGCCTCTTTTCTCATGTGGTGGAAATCAACCAGAAACACGAAGCTATGCCAATATAAACACAGCAAAGGAGAGTAGACTAAGCCAAACAAAACACGCCAAGATTGAATACAATATTGAATACTTTGTCCTGATTTCCATAAGTACATGCAGTTTATTATTCTTTCTTAAGTTGCCAGGTTATAGATTCACCCCCCATGGACTTTCAAGCACTAGAGGGAAGCAGGAATGAAAGTTACTTCACCTCACCAACAGTCCTGTTGGAAAGTGCCATTCATTGGCGGACATCTTCCATCTGCCAAATCACACCAAGCCATTACATAAGGGAGGGGAAAGGGGGTGGGGGGAAAGAGATGACAAAAGAACTTCAGCAGCACTGGTTGGCTGCTGGTGAGATCACAGAGCCTGGAAGCTACATTGGAACAGACCATGTAAAGAAACCATAGTCGACTTGAATAAGTGGAGATTAATCAGAAAGAAGCAGGGAATGAAATGAAATGAGATTATTGAATGATCAGGATGGTGAAAGGTGGATTCAAGCTCTCTGGCACTATAGTTAAGAGATTATTTTTGAAAGGTCTCATAGTCATGAACATTTTATTAAATTTATTAAATATAACACATGTCTGAATGAAAGTTAGCTCCATTTACATCCTGCTTCTTTTCTTGTTGTGGTTTTACAAAACTCTGTTAAAGGCATCCTCTAATGCAATGGGCTCTTTTCCAGTTGCTGTAGTGGAACAGTTGATTTATTTGCTTACTTATGCACATTATATAGGCAAAATATAACTCCTTTAAGAATGTAACATTCTATTAATGGATTAGCAAGAACACTGAACTGTAAATGTTGTGGTTGGAAGTAGCATCTTTGTTCATTCCAGGAAATATTTCATGAATATTATTTTGTTTTCAGACCCGCCAAGTGCCCCTATTTTCCAAGGACAGTCTCGGATTTACAGAAACTATTCCAGTTTCTGATATGATTTTGGAACGTTCCACTTTTCCTTGGGATGCCCCTATTTTCATCAGAGAAATGTTGAAGGGTATGTATTTTAATATAGAAAAATGCCACGTATACTAGGGCGGGGCCTATTTAGAGACTACAGTGGTACCTCTGGTAATGTACTTAATTCGTTTCGGAGGTCCATTCTTAACCTGAAACCGTTTTTAACCTGAGATACCACTTTAGCTAATGGGGCCTCCCGCTGCTGCCGCACAATTTCTGTTCTCATCCTGAGATAAAGTTCTTAACCCGAGGTACTACTTCTGGGTTAGCGGAGTCTGTAACCTGAAGTGTTTGTAACCCAAGGTGTTTGTAACCTGAGGTACCACTGTACAGAGATATGGGATTGGGAATTCCTGAGGAAGAATGCCTTCTATCAGCTCTATCTCACAATTTAAGGAAGCACAAAATCATCCCATTACGCCAGGAGCAACCCTTATCTTTGGCTTCTCAACTTTTAAATATGAAAAACACCACGCCAAACTAACTCCACATAGGACCAACCAAAGATCAGTCATAAAATATATTGGTTAAATGTTGCTGAATAACAAAAAGTGCTGAGAAAATAGTAGACATGATTTGGCACACAATTCACAAACAGAGAGTGGAGCAATTTGTTGAATAAATTATTGGCTGTAAATTATTAACACAGTTCTACTTGTAAAAGAGAACCTTACTATGGCAACAGCAGCAGCGTAGAAACAAGAGCAGACCAAGCAGCGAGGGACAGACATACTTCTATATATTTTCTTACCCTATATTACAGATGAAACAATGAGTTGTGCTAAATAAGATTCCTACAGTGCTGTGCAGTTGGTGACCTTGATACGTATTCAAAGAGAGAATCTCTCAGCTTTGTAAGCCTGTTGCTTTTCTTCAGCACCGATACAATAAATTTCATTGCCAGTGCTGATGTTAATTAATTTATGTAAATCAGTGCAATACAATCTCTGATTACTATCTTCTTTACTTTATTAATTTTGACTGCTTTCAGAGAATGACTGACGTATAATATCAACCAAGTTGAGAATCAAATATGCACCCCAAATGAAGCAATTTTAACATTTGCCCAAATGGCATCAACATATACCGTATTTTTTGGTCTATAAGATACACCCAACCATAAGACGCACCTAGTTTTTAGAGGAGGAAAACAAGAAACAAGAAAGCAACACAAAGCCTCTTGAGCAAAGAGGTAGGAGTGCTCCCGTTGCGCTCAAGAGGCTTTGCTGGGCTATCCCCGAAGCCAGAAGAACAAGAGGGATCAGTGCGCAGCGATCCCTCTCACTGTTCTGGCTTCTGGGATAGCTGTGCAGCCTCTTCAGGGCAGCAGGATGAAGGCTCCCCGCTGCCCTGAAGAGGTTGCGCACGGCTAAGCCAGAAGCTAGAACAGCAAGAGGGAGCGCTGCGCAGCGATCCCTCTAGCTGTTCTGGCTTCTGGGATAGCTGCGCAGCCTGCGTTCGCTCCATAAGATGCACACACATTTCCCCTTACTTTTTAGGAGGAAAAAAGTGTGTCTTATACAGCGAAAAATACAGTATTTGTGCCTGGACATTCTTATGGGCACAATTGGTCTCAGGGCTGTCTTAAGCATATGCGGCAGCGCGGTGCAAAGATCCACCCAGCGCACCCCCCAGGCTGTCCAATCCTAGGGGCGCAGGAGGGTGGAGCCAGCCGGCCGCCTCACCATCTCGCTGGCTCAGTAACCCTGAACTCTCAGCACAGAGCTGCCCGCAGAAGAGCCCGCAGCAGCGCTCCAACAGATGGGTGGACTCTTCCCCGGACTCAACTCTCAGGCCCCGGATTCTCGGCCTGGTGCCCTTGAGAGCCTGGCGCCCAGGTGCCCTGCACCCCTAGCACCTATGGGTAAGATGGCCCTGATTGGTCTAGGGGTGCCACCTTGCAACTCAAACATTGTTTGCATGCCTTGAAATTTCCCAGTGCAGGAGAAGACAAGGGAGTAATGGTTTCTCCCACCAATTTCTTCTGCAGTGCTGCTGTCTACCCCTTCCTCAAGTAGCTGTAGGAATCAGGACCCAAGCTATGCCAACATTAGGGAAGAGATGGAGGTTTGTGGCATGACCATGGGGAGAATAAAAACCGCCTTGTCTCCCACTTCATCAAAAGGTATTCAGGTTGCAAGGTGACAATTCCAAATCAGTCTAGTATGAAGCCATTCATGGATTGATTCCATGCTCTGAGAATGGAATTAACCCCATGTAATCAAAGCAACTAAATGATGGCTAGGTGGAGATGACCAATCCACAATCACCCTTATTCATCCACCATCTTCCACAATCTTTGGGAACATGCACTCAGGGGCCTCTGCTTATTAAACCAAATCCAATCTCATTGGGTTAAACAGAAATATAGAATATACAATATATAATATATACAACAATGGAAATGTAGAATATATCTCATTGTCAAAGACCAAGGGATTAATCTCATGGACTGGGGTGATTTCATTTATATATGGTATGTAAATGTATGCAGTGGTACACAATGAGGTTCTTTCCCCTACACTTGACAATCACATGACCCTCTGACTAAAGTCTCATTAAAGTTGATGAAGATTAACTTGAAAGATTGCCAAAGATTATTGTTTACATTTCAGGCATTTACCAGATCATTTACTTTCAGTGAAACATTAATAGCTTGTCAACAGATCCCTCCCACCTCTTATCCTGTATGTCTTTGGACTTCGCCAAGTTTAAGGATAACAAAGAAATAACAAAACAAACAAAAACTAAGATATCTACATGGAAGCGAGTTGGAATATAGCAGGTGTTTGATCAAAAGTGGCCCAGGATGAATTATTTAAACTATCAAATGTGCAAATTTATGTACTCCTGAGAAAATAAGTGGTAAATCCCACAGAAATCAATTAAGCAGAGAAGATTCCCACTGCGTTCACCAATAGTTAATTTAGCTGTATTCCTGGATTGTCTAAGCCTGTATTATTCACTTAATACTAATAAAAGTTGTAAGAATGGGCTATCAGCTATAAAAAGTTAGGTTAACAAGGTCTGGAAGCTGGAAGGAGCTATTCCAGCTTAGCGAGCGTGTAATTCTTACATTGCAAAGTTGAATCTGTACACATTTACCTAAGGGGAAGGAGAAATCATTCAAGGAACTCAGATTGGCAGAATGTTATCCAAGCATTTGGTTAAAACTGCAACCTCCAAATCAGCTCCAGAGTAGATTGAAGCTCTGTAAAAGTAAAGAAACGTAAAGGACCCCTGGACAGTTAAGTACAGTCAAAGGCAACCATGGGGTTGCAGCGCTCATCTCGCGCTCAGGTCAAGGGAGCCATCATTTGTCCACAGACAGCTTTCCAGGATCATTTGGCCAACATGACTAAACTGCTTCTGGTGCAACGGAACACTGTGAAGGAAACCAGAGCGCACGGAAATGCCGTTTACCTTCCCACCGCAGCGGTACCTATTTATCTACTTGCACTGGTGTGCTTTCGAACTGCTAGGTTGGCAGGAGCTGGGACAGAGCAATGGGAGCTCACCCCGTCGCAGGGATTCGAACTGCCAACCTTCCGATCAGCAAGCCCAAGAGGCTCAGTGCTTTAGATCACAGTACCACCTGCATCCCTGAAGCTCTGTAGCAGTGCCCAACACAAGCATTCCCCATACTAGCACAAAATATTGGGTAGGGCCTTGATTTGTGACCATATGTGGCTCTAAAACAGATCACATCCAGATAAGTCCCAACCTTAAAAAAGTTTTGAGTCCAGTCTTCTTGGGACTGGGATCAGTTGGACCCCTCTCCCCCATCCCTTTTAGAATTTCATCCCACCCGGTCTCTTCTGAGTGATTTGCCTTACTGCCATTGGCAGATTCGGCCACAATTTCTGACTGGGAAAAGATCCTTATTTCTTCAAACGGCACATTTGTGTTTGTTCTGCCTCAGCAGAAGATACATTCCTGCCTTTTGCCATCTTCATCCCTGTCTCAAAACAGGTCTCCCAGGCTCAAAGAAGCAAGTTGAATGGTCTGGAGTACTTGTGCTTTAGCCCTATGAAGTTAGACAATGATTATATACAGTATATGCTCTCTGACAGCTGATTAACATTCACCACTCCAAGTTGAGGTAGTCTGAATAATTCTTGGCGGCTCTTCATTTTAAATATTAGAATCTCTATTTACATTCTGGCTTGAGTGGAAGGTAACTTTGCCGTATGCAGAGAGAAGCCAAGATTATACCTTGCAATGATAGCAAGGTACTCATAGTAGCCATGTTGCTGCTACTGTTCTTTTCATTTTTAAAAAAACAGTCACTTTCATCTTTAATACTTATTGAAATTATTTTACAGGTGAAAATAAAAACCCTCTTCTACCTAGACCTTTGGCTAATTAAACAATCTATAGCCTTTTAAACTGTGGGAGGGGTATGGTTTTTTGTTTGTTTTTATGTTATGTATTTTTGTGTTTCTGTATTGTCAACTGCCCTGCCATCCTTGGATGGAGGGTGGTATAGAAATTTAGTAAAAAATAAAAATAGGCAGCTCCTAGAGTTAAAGATGCTAGACTTTCTTTCATCCCAACATCATTCTATCATCCCCACTGTTCCATTAGCAAACTACTGGTCCAGAGATGACAACATGAAGAGATTTGTATATCTACATTTGCAGGAGTAGGAGAGAAAAATGCACATTTGTAGTTCATATAACTGCACAGTGAAGAGTACTATGAACTACTATATTTGCCCATCTGATTTCTGCTGGAAGGAAGACAAGCAAATGGATGCGATTTACAGTACTATTTTCCCATTTGACAGACTTCTGACAACTCTATACATGCCCCCTACTATCTCTTGAATAGTTTGAACCAGTTGACCCCATAGTCAATAACTTTCTTTTCATCTGTTTGCAAACAAACCCACTAACTTAAAAAGCCACTCCATACTTCTGATGAAAGCTTACATTACAGTAGATTTGCTTAGCCTATAAGGTGCAAGATTGTTCATAGTTCAAGGAAGGAAGGTGGTGATAAAAGACAGAGAGGCTATTGAATTTCAGTATGTTTTGTTGTTTGTTTCTCTACCATGTAAAATATGACATAACGGTTGAACTCTGTAACTGTTTTCATGTCTCTCTTGTGCTGAATCGAAAAGTGGTAAGAACACAGAACACTGCAACCAGAAAATGTGTTTGTATGTGAAGTATATATTCCATACCCTCCAACATTTATCTGATGAAAATAGGGACATCCTATCCCATAATAATACTAATACTAATAATTTTATTATTTATACTTCACCCATCTGAATGGGTTGCCCCAGCCACTCTGGGCGGCTTCCAACATGTAAATAATAAAACCTTAAACATTTAAAACTTCACTATACAAGGCTGCCTTCAGATGTCTTCTAAAGGTTGTGTAGTTACTTATCTCCTTGAATCAGGGGTCGCAAAACTCCATACCCTCCAACATTTCTCCAATAAAATTAGAGACACCATAAGGAAAAGTAGGATATTCCAGGAACAAATAGGAAACCGGGACTGATTCTGTAAATCCAGGACTGTCCCTGGAAAATAGGGACACTTGGAGGGTCTGATCCTTTTTGCACTAAATTAATAGGTAATCTGTATCACCACTTGCTTCTATTAAAAAGCAGCATTTGGAGGGCAAACAAAATATTTCAGAGTTCCTTTTAAAATGCCATTCTGATGATGCTAAATTGCCACTGCTGCATGCAACATCAGCAGTAGGCTGACTCCAAAGAGAGAAAAGAAAATCAATCTGTTTGTAAACTACTCTGAATGACAGCGAGGCAGGGTGTCAATATTTAAAATAAAAAATAAAAAGCAAGCCTCCCCAGTGAATCAAAAAGCCTGATGTAGAGCTATATCCACACTGCATTTTCTTTTTCTTTTACTACTTATTTGGCTACATAGACCTAGTGATATTAAAGCCTTTTATTAATCCTACTAGACCTTACAGGCATCAGTTCTTTTCAAATATTCTTCCAACAATTCAGTACCCATGCTCCACCCTGCACAAATGCCAATCTCCTGCCTGAACAATGAATGTGTATAAACCAGGGAGCTCAACCTTGCACTACAATATTACGTACTTCTACTCCATGTATGTTCATTGAATACAAATGGGTTTGAGTTACACACTACTACTGCTACTACTACTACTAGAAGAAGAAGAAGAAGAAGAAGAAGAAGAAGAGGAGGAGGAGTTTGGATTTGATATCCCGCCTTTCACTCCCTTTAAGGAGTCTCAAAGCGGCTAACATTCTCCTTTCCCTTCCTCCCCCACAACAAACACTCTGTGAGGTGAGCGGGGCTGAGAGACTTCAAAGAAGTGTGACTGGCCCAAGGTCACCCAGCAGCTGCATGTGGAGGAGCGGAGACGCGAACCGGGTTCCCCAGATTACGAGACTACCGCTCTTAACCACTACACCACACTGGCTCTACCACTAATGTACTAATGCACCACACTGTACTACCACTAATAATAATAATTTGTATACAGCCCTTAATCCAAGCACGTTCTCAGGCCAAATTGCTGAACTTTTTTGGGAGGGAGGGGAGTTGTGGGGAAGCCACATACAGAAGAACAATCCTTTTTTGTTGCTGGCCTTGCGATCTCATTTGCTATGACAGTAGCCAGGCACTAAGCCTCTGATTTATGCTGAAATGCATTTGCTTTAGCATCACACGAGCGTATGCATCAAGGAAGAGAAGGGGCACCTGAAACCATTCATATAAGCTTTACAGTCATATCTCATGTTATGTTTGCTTCAAGTTGAACGTTTCCAGGTTGCATCCCGCAGCGACCCAGAAGTACCGGAAAGGGTTACTTCCGGGTTCTGCTGCTCGCGCATGCGCAGACATGCAAAATGACCTCACACACATGTGCAGAAGTGGCAAATTGTGACCCGCGCATGCACAGACGCGCAGACGCGGGTTGCGTTCTGCTCATGTTGCGAACGGGCCTCCGGAACGGATCCCGTTCACAACCAGAGGTACCACTGTACTTGTCATGTTGCTAGTAATGAATTTCTTCCAGTGTATTGAATTTGGGGTTCCAGGTTCATGTCATCCTCATGAATACAGACTGGGAGAAGGTTCCCACACAGGAACCTTTGTTTCCCAAGGCAAAAGCCACATTGGATGGATAGGAAGCACAGATCCTTCTGTGGTTTGCAAAGGGATCTTGTAGTCCTACTTCTGCCACATCACTCTGAAGTTTGTCTCTTGTCTCTGTCTTCAGCATGGGTTTTGCCTCTCACGATGGAAATCACCAAACGTCCTACTGTGGGGACATTGGGGTCATCCCTAGAAAAAGCTGCTCATGGGCTATGTAAGAAGAAACTGAGAAAGAAAAAGATGAATAAGAAAGAATTCATCACCTTTCTTCTTTCCTAACCATCTTCACTGAATGCCCCATCTCCCAGCCCTGCATAGCGAAGGAGCTGGGACTGGGTTTTGAACTGAAGTGGAATGCATCCTTCTACTCTTTAGACTACTATGTTACAATAGTGTCTAGGCTACTCATAGTTTCTGAAGTATCATTGACTTCAAAGGGATTTAAGAGCTTATCGGGTACCATTATTCTGGCCTTCCTCTGCTTTTGATTGTAAACCATTAGTCTCAGTTCAAGGGCCTCTGCCAAACATTTGCTTCACTGTATTTGTATTTGTCCTGTGCTTTTGAAAAGGTGGGAGATAATAAAAAGATGAACCAAACAATATTCAAAACAGACCATATAGGAAAATAATATCACCCATTCACATCATGGATTTAAGGATCTGTTCAGTTAGACACATTCCAATCCTCTTAACTTTGGGCAAATGGGGCAATTATTAAGTGGCATGAAGTATCCCTGTCTCAGTAAAATTTATAAAAGCTTCAGATGGTTTTGTTTCCCACCAGAAGACTAGGACAAACATTTGGCAGTAAGAACAACAACAGCAACAATTTGTTAGGCTCCCTTCATTCTAAGATCCCCAGGCAGGTTGCAACAATTAAAACACAATGCTAAAAGCCATTTGAAACGGTACATACAATCACACAAAGGTGTGTCCTAAATATATACTAAAGATGTGTCCTAAATACATACTAAAAATATGTTTATAGAGTCTGGAGCTGAATGTGGGTTGCCAGTGACACTGCATTTTTCTCAGTGGGATTTCCACTGACAACTAGCACAACTACATCAAGATGTATGTCAGCAAATACAGTTGTACCTTGGTTTACGAACTTAATCCATTCTGGAAGTCCATTCTTAAACCGAAACCGTTCTTAAACCGAGGCGTGCTTTCCCCAATGAGGCCTCCCGCCGCCGGTGCCCTTCCACCATTCGGATTCCGTTCTTAGACTGAGGTAAGGTTCGCAAACCGGGACACTACTTCTGGTTTTGCAGAGTTTGTAAACTGAATCGTTCATAAACAGGGCTGTTCTTAAACTGAGGTACCACTGTACAGTAACCTTCTCCATCCACCTGTTTCACCAGTGATCAGAAACAGAAGACCAAGAAGCAAACACAATCAATGTGAGTTTATGGTGTGTGTGTGGGGGGGGTTAAAAATAAAAAGTCCACAAATGTTACACAATATATTATGGCTTTTTGGACATATTTGTGCTGGGTGTCTGTGCCATTGGAGGTTTTATTTTTATAAAATCTGAATACTATTGTCCCAAGCATCATTCATGGGTGAGCAACTATTGCCCTGCAGAAAGATGGCTCTGTGACTGGCCATTAGCTGCTTCATTAACATTAAAAGAGAACATTCAGGGATGATATGGAGAAAATAATGATTCAGCAAATGACACAAGTAGCTGATGGTGACTGTAAAATTTGAGATAGGTGACCAAAAAGAATTATGTAAAGGTGTGACATGGACTCCTTCAGCCACTGATGCATCTTGCCTAATACAGCACAACAGTACGCAGCACTCAGACATTCATGCAAAGTAAAATGATACTCTAAAATTAATTAATAATGGTGTCCTGATAACTCTAGTCAGACAAAATAAAGAGAGTAGATGGATGACTTGAATGGAAATTCACAATGCACGCAAACATCTCTGGAGGGACTAACTGAAGCTTCCACAACACTTTCAACAGACAGTGATAGAAATAGTCTAAATGGCACTAAGTTACTTAGACAGGGCTGGGGGTTGGAGGAGGCAGCAAGGGTGGTCTTTGGAGTGATATGAGAAAGATGCAGACGAACACCCTAATAATAACTTAGAAAATAAGGAATAAATAAAAACATTGCTGGAATACTGTGTTGACATGGCAAATGGAGACGCATGAAGAGGTCTAAATTGTGACATCACATGCGACAAAAGAAAGAAAGAAAGAAACCCAGGTATAATTCTGCATCAGATGTGCTGAAACAGATATCGTTCTATTAGACAGAAGAAGCAGGATTGCTGTGGAATGGAATCATTGGTAGGTCAGAACCAATGAATGTGGAAATGGTCATTCATACTTTCCTACATTCCACTGTAACACAGATCGTTTTTCTCACTATTGTGTGTGGTGTTGGAAAGAAAAAATACAAGACTTTTCTCTCCTATGCACAGGAGGATATCCAAGGACATCCAAGGCCAGGGATAGTTGAAGAAACAGATTCCAAAGCTTCTCCCAGCCTTCTGGCCAAGATCATCAAGCAGAGGAACAGCAAGCAAGCACCCTTTTGTATACAGTGGTACCTCGGGTTACTAACGCTTCAGATTACAGACGCTTCAGGTTACAGACTCCGCTAATCCAGAAAAAGTACCTCAGGTTAAGAACTTTGCTTCAGGATGAGAACAGAAATCATACTCTGGCAACGCGGCAGCAGTGGGAGGCCCTATTAGCTAAAGTGGTACCTCAGGTTAAGAACAGTTTCAGGTTAAGAACGGACCTCCAGAATGAATTAATTTCTTAACCCGAGGTACCACTTAACCCATTCCAGAAGCCCATTCCTAAACCAAAGTGCGCTTTCCCATAGACAGTAATGCAAAATGGATTACTCTGTTCCAGACTTTTAAAAACCCCTAAAACAGCAATTTAACATGATTTTAATATCTAACAAGAGCATTGATCCATAAAATGAAAGCAGGCACACAATCTATCAATCAGTAGCTGAACTGGGTTCCACACAGTCACAAAAACAAAACAAAAAAGCTCCAAAAACAAATATGTAAAATAAATAGCAAAGACAGACAGACCTCAGTGTAATAATAATAATAATAATTTATTACTTATACCCCACCCATCTGGCTGGGCTTCCACAGCCACTCTGGGCGGCTTCCAACAGGAGATTAAAAATACATGTAACACTCAAAACAGAAGTGTGGCACTCAAATAGGAAGCATAGCACTCGAAACGGAGCACGTTCAGCTTCTGAAAAAAGTCTGCAAACTGGAACACTTACTTCCGGGTTTGCAGTGTTTGGGTTCCAAGTTGTTCAAGTATCAAGGCATTTTGAGAACCAAGGTACCACTGTCCTGTAGCCCAGGAGCAGGGAATCTAAACCTCTCAAGCAGTCTCGCAGAAGCCCGGGTGAAACAGTTTAAAATAGTGAAAGAAGAGCTAGATAGACACTTCCTACCTCGCAGCAATATAATTTTTGAGTAGGCCCAATTCCACTCCCACAAGCAAGAGCAAGGAGAGATGGTTTCTGTCTTCATTACTGCTCTCTATGTCCTCATACATTCAGTCATGTTTCTGTGCAATGGAACATGGCCTTTCATAACCTCAGTACCAATCACTTTGCCACAAAAGCTATCCTGTTATTTCCAAACTTCATGGTGATCCTGGAAGGACCCAAGATTTAGGGGTGTCAAGGTATAACATGCTATATACCCTCAGTCGTCGACAAGAATCTCCACTAAATGTAGATGCTTATCATAAAGGTAAAGGGACCCCTGACCATTAGGTCCAGTCATGGCCGACTCTGGAGTTGTGGCGCTCATCTCGCTTTATTGGCTGAGGGAGCCGGCGTACAGCTTCTGGGTCATGTGGCCAGCATGACTAAGCCGCTTCTGGCCAACCAGAGCAGTGAACGGAAACGCCGTTTACCTTCCGCCGGAGCGGTACCTATTTATCTACTTGCACTTTGACGTGCTTTCAAACTGCTAGGTTGGCAGGAGCAGGGACCGAGCAACAGGAGCTCACCCCGTCACGGGGATTTGAACCGCCGACCTTCTGATCGGCAAGCCCTAGGCTCTGTGGTTTAACCCACAGTGCCACCCGCGTCCCTAGTTGCTTATCATAGCTTTCCATTAAAGGTCATTGCTTACAATTGCCATAATGCACAGCCAAGAGTGATGTCCCGTTCTGTACATACATGCACATAAACACTCATTATCAGTGTTCAAATGAAGTTTAAAAGGAGGGGTAACATTGCCTGTTGATTGCAATTAACGAATAACACCAGGGCAAGCCTTTGACAAAGTGTTATTAGAGCTTCTGGAATGTGTGCCGATGTGCAAAAACTTTCAAATGCAAGATATAAGAGTTGCAGGAGCCTGTTCTGCTTCTCCAACATTGTTACACATGTATAAACAGAATATCAAATTACTGTAGCAGCTATATGAAAGAGGAACATTTGGTAAGGCGTTTTTCCTTGTTAATCCAAATGAAGAGTTATTAAATATTCACACAGACAAAAAAGCTACTACGTTCATGCACTAATCTTAATGTAGTTCAAGAAGAATTCTGAAGTGAGAATAGGATAGCTGTGGGGCTATTATTTATAACATATACATTTTAAAGATTTCTTTCATTATTCAACCAGCCTTCTAATAACTGTTGGTGGTCTGAATCAACTGTCAAGGATTTAATTGTCACGGGGGCTTAATAGCCACTTTTTGCCCCACATTACAAATGTGGAAACCAGTTGGTTGGTGTGACATTACAAAATGTATCTCAGGTGAATTAATGTAAATGGGAGGGTGAAAGCTACCTTATTTAAATAGGCCTAATGAAGTATTCGGACGCGGGTGGCGCTGTGGGTAAAAGCCTCAGTGCCTAGGACTTGCCGATCGAAAGGTCGGCAGTTCGAATCCCCGTGGCGGGGTGCGCTCCCGTCACTTGGTCCCAGCGCCTGCCAACCTAGCAGTTCGAAAGCACCCCCGGGTGCAAGTAGATAAATAGGGACAACTTACTAGTGGGAAGGTAAACGGCGTTCTGTGTGCTGCGCTGGCTCGCCAGATGCAGCTTCGTCACGCTGGCCACGTGACCCGGAAGTGTCTGCGGACAGCGCTGGCTCCCGGCCTATAGAGTGAGATGAGCGCACAACCCTAGAGTCTGTCAAGACTGGCCCGTATGGGCAGGGGTACCTTTACCTTTTTACCTTTAATGAAGTATTCATTATAAAATGTGGCTATTCCCTCATATCTGAAATAAAGAGATGGTTGGAGTTGGTTGCACAGCATGTATTGTACGCTGATCACATACCGTCCATCATTTCTCCAGTGAAAATAGGGATGTCCTATTCAATACTATGATTATGATTATAATAATGTTATTTACACCCTGTCCCCCTGACTGGGTTGCCCCAGCCACTCTTGGCAGCCTCCAACATATATAAAAACATAATAAAACAATAAACATTAAAAAAAGCTTCCCTAGATATAGGGCTGCCTTCATATATCTTCTAAAGGTTTTATAGTTACTTATCTCCTTGGCTCATGGGTCACATAGCTCCATACCCGCCAACATTTCTATGTAAATAGGGACATCCTAAGGGACGCAGGTGGTGCTGTGAGTTAAACCATAGAGCCTAGGACTTGCTGATCAGAAGGTTGGCGGTTCGAATCCCCACAACAGGGTGAGCTCCCGTTGCTCGGTCCCTGCTCCTGCCTACCTAGCAGTTCGAAAGCATGCTAAAAAGTGCAAGTAAATAAATAAATAGGTAAATGGCAGGAAGGTAAATGGCGTTTCCGTGTGATGCTCTGGTTCGCCAGAAGCGGCTTAGTCATGCTGGCCACATGACCCGGAAGCTATACACCGGCTCCCTCGGCCAATAAAGTGAGATGAGCGCTGCAACCCCAGAGTCGGCCACGACTGGACCTAATGGTCAGGGGTCCCTTTACCTTTACGGAAAAGCAGGACATTCTGGGATCAAATAAAAAACCGGGATGGCTTCTGTAAATAGGGACACATGGAGGGGTCTGTGATCAGAACTCAAGCTCACATGAATCCTCAAACTTTGAGCCTGACAAATTTGCAGTGGAGGAAATAATATGAAGCTACATTGTACCAAATCAAGTCATTGGTCCATATATCCCAGTGCTCCCTTCTCTGACTGGCAGAAGCTCTCCAGCATTTCAAACAGAGGTATTTCTGGCATCAAGTGGACATGCCAGTGACAGAGCCTAGGACCCTTCTAAGGCCACAACAATCCGTGTTGCATGAAACACTGCTTTTGAAATGGGGGAGACTTTCAAAGCTGGTTTGGGGTATGGCATAGTGGTCTGATGTTTAACAAAAATAAGATACTGGCAAGCTCCAAACACTTGGTGTGCTTCAAGTATCTCTTTCGATCCTGACCATGGAGGACCAGAAGTCCCATGGATCAGACACTATGCAACCTATCTGAAGAGAAGATGAGAACCACTTCCAGCAGGGGCATTCGCAGAAGCACCCCATAATCCAGAAGATCAATCTGGATCATGTCTCTGGCCAACATAGAATCTTGAGAGCTGTTCTGTTCCAATATTGTAGGCAATCAGGCCACCTCGTAAACCATCAGGCAACTTGCTTGCTCTCTCCCAACATGCTCAACACCCTTTCCCACACCTAATACATGGCATTAATGTGCCAATATGGCATCTTGCTTTGGGGAGACAGTACAACCCACACTAGCTCTGCTAATGTGTATCCTTCCCCAACACAAGCTGACAACGCATCACTGGATGATGGCACACAGTGGTATAGTGGGGGGGGGGGGGGCCTAAGGGCCATGGCCCTGGAAGCAAAAACCAGGCACCACTACACAGGCACCAGCTTCCACAGAGATCTCCGCCCTGGCACAGCGAAGGTGGCAGAGCAGCCTCTCTGCAGGTGACAGGGGAATTCACAGTCCAGGGACACATTGGCTGGCTGGGCTCTCCTCTGTGTGGGTGAGCAGGCAGAACAGTGCAGCCCCACTTAGCTCCAGTGGGGGTTACTCCAGCAGCATCAGTGGATTTCCTGTCCCGGGCACCGGCAACCCGTGCTATGCCACAGTGATAACTGTTGGGAATTTCATCCCTCCGTGCTGCAGATGTGTGATTGCTGTTGTCACATTTACATTCCACAGTGCTGGATGTCATGGGAACGGAAGTTCAGATACGCTGTATTGCTTTTGCATTTCCCTTCTCTCCAAGGAAGAAAGAGAGAGAGGAGCCATGAATTTGGGACTAGCAGTTTACAGAAGCAGCTAGCGGCAATTGGGGGCAGAAAATTGGCAGGGGAGGAAAGGGTTAAGCACCCTTCCTTCCCACTCCCCTCCATACCTCTGTTCTCAGTCATCCTGTCCCATTGTTGCTTTCTAAGGGCAGTTAATAGAATCTTAAAATTAGTCTATATGTAATGTGTAGTTTGGTCCAGACTCAGGTAGAAATCCAGGATAACTAAATTATACAGATTTCTAATGCAGCTTCCTATTACTGTGATAAAAACTGCATGCCGGCAAGTACTGAATTATCAAAAGGCTGACAACCAGCCATCCTATTGAATGTGACATGTTTATCATTCACTAATATATATTTTTCCTACTTGGTATGATATTTCTGGCATTTAAGAAAACTCACAGCATTCACAAAGCTATGAGGAAGAGGTGTTATACAGCAAACAAATTACAACCCTTTTTTATTTTAAAAAGTCCATCTGTTCTACAGAAACTGGTAGTCCCTAAATAGAGTGGCAATATGGTTGTTATTATTGTTCTTTTTTTTGAGGGGTGGGGACAGCCATTTGTAAGACACGACAAAGAATAATATACTTTCTTTAAACAAAAGCAAACAAAGTGAAGTTATTGTTGTTTTGGACAGCTTTGACAAAATGTCAGTTCTCTCATGAGTTGGGAAAATGCCAAATATCTAAGCTTCCGTTATTAGCTGGTGCGAGGTGGTCTGCATTGCTTTTTAAGCTGAAAAAGGTGGAAGGGAAACACAGAGAAAGAAAATTAATTTCTGGCCTTGTTTGTGGGGTTTAGTTGATGAGATTGCAAATGCTACCTAGGTATGCCTAATACGCCTCAAGTCCCAGATGGCTCCTCAGGGGCATAAATAAAGGCCAAGAGAAAACAAATGTATTGATAGCTCTGCCTTTAAAAGAAACCATCTGTTTTCAGCTTGTGGCAACGAAGCTGAATTGTTGCATCTTACCTAACTGTGATTAGTTTTACAGGCTATCTGAAACCTCTAGCACTGGCTATTTAAAAGAAGACACCAAAACAAATGGCATGCAAGGGAGGCAAGCTTTCTTACCAGCTCCAAATGGTGCATATTTTATTTGGAATCAAGTCCCACAGAGTCTATTTTGGACTGTATCCTAAAACATACATTACTGCAATGTGACACATCATGTATCAAAAGCCCTTAGGAACTATGCTTTAAAATGCTGAAAAACAGGCACAAAATATAACCCTAGAACAAACGGAAGGCATGCAACAGTCTGAACTATATACATAACAACAACATTTTTTATTCCTTTATACCCCGCCCATCTGGCTGGGTTTCCCCAGCCACTCTGGGCGGCTTTCAGCAAAATATAAAAACATAATAAAATGTCAGACATTAACAACTTCCCTAAACAGGGCTGCCTTCAGATGTCTTCTAAAAGTCAGATAGTTGTTTATCTCCTTGACATCTGATGGGAGGGCATTGCACAGGGTGGGTGCCACTACTGAGAAGGCCCTCTGCCTAGTTCCCTGTAGCTTCACTTCTCACAGTGAGGGAACTGCCAGAAGACCCTTGGAGCTGGACCTCAGTGTCTGGGCTGAATGATGGGGGTGGAGACACTCTTTTAGGTATACAGGAACGATGTCGTTTAGGGCTTTAAAGGTCAGTGCCAAAACTTTGAATTGTGCTCAGAAACATACTGGGAGCCAGTGAAGAGCCTTAAGGCCCAGTGTTATATGGTCCCGGAATCTACTCCCAATCACCAGTCTAGTGGCCACCAGATGGGCATGGTGAAGCCTAAATTATATACATTGAATTTATATGCATATTTGCTTATTTAGGCTCTGTGCTCTGTGCTCAATGGCGCTTGTTCTTGGATGAGTGTGCATAGGATTGAAGCCTGACTCTCCTCCATTTAATAAATTAATTTATAGCCCATCCTCACAGCACTCACCGTCATTACAGAAGGTGGTGAGATTTATAACAAGAAAAGCAAAATAAAGATGTATAGCATCTTTGTCATGCATCACAGATGGGAGGCGTAAATAGGTTCATTTGAGACATTTGATTTGGACCTCAAAACCCAACCCCATTCAATATGATCAAAATTATTTTGCCATTGTAATCTCCTTTGGGGGAGGATACATCCCACCCCAAATCTGTAATCAGAGCTTGTTCTTGAAAGCTGCCGCCGCTCTCACCAATGCTGTTTTGCAGCCCTTGGACTGATTAAGTACTAAGGAATGTTTGTGCCCAGAGGACGGCTGAATGAGCTAATCAGGATGCCGGAACAGGTGGCCTGGAGATCGACTGCTCTTCTGCCTTGCGTCAAGTCCCCTTCTGCCTTGGCGAACCCTTCATGTCAGGGCCTGGGAGTACATCTTAACATAATGCAGTGTCATATCATATAAATGGTACAACAAGCTTCATCACGGCATTTGTCTCCCAAATGGTGCTTTGAATATGTATTTGGAAGAAGAATCATGCTCTGATTAAGAGCTTTCTAAAGATGGAAAATGACATCTCCAAACGTCTTTGTTCTCTTTTGCAATCCGGTACAAGAACAATTGTCTACAATAATAATAATAACAACAATAAAAGGAGTCCTCAGCTTCCACCCACTATTCATTTTTGACATTCAGAATCACACTGTAAAGGCCCAAATTTCATGAGGAAAAATGTGTCTAAACGCCACTTGTGACCATGACAAAGAGCTCTAAAGGGCTTATGCCAGGCATGTCCAAAATTCGTTTTGGGGGTCTAATCCAGCCCGCCAGTCGATTTAATCGGACCCCTGTGGCAGTATATGTCCTGGGGTAAAATTCTAAAAAAAAGTTCAGCAACTCCAATTCTGGAAAAAGCTCAACAACCTTGGAATGAATGAATGAATTTATTAATACGGTCACAGACCAGCTTCAACACACACAATATCACAGATCATAAAAAATCAGAAATACAAGGGACAATATGACAATAACAAGGATTTAAATATAAAAATTAAAATTAATTGTTAGCGTGCCCCCTGTAATTAACATTTAGGGGATTGGACATTATGGGATACCACTTGCTTCCTGCGATTGATTGCAGACGCACAGAATTTAGCTACATTTAATGTAGTCTTGGGCTTCTTGTCCTCTAGCAGTAGTTTTAGACTATGGTGTTCCGATTCTTTCCTAGACTTATGCAAAACAGGTGTAATAAAAGTCAAACGTATATCCTCATAAAGACGACAACGTAATAGTACATGTGAAGCAGTTTCAACTTCCAACAAGCCACAAGGACAGACCCGTGCTGTGTATGGTTTACCCTCAAATCTGCCCTGAAGTAAGGCAGAAGGGAGAACGTTAAATCTGGCGAGGGTAAAAGACCGTCTGTATTTGGGTATCTGAAGACCTGACAGATAGTTAGCCGGAGAGAAACCTCTCCCATGGTCCCTTATTGCTGGATGTTTGATCATTTCGCTCATGTGGCATTGTAATTCTACGTCCCAGATACGCTGGCGAATTGTAGTCCTAGCTTTCTCGAAGCCTGTCGCTATCAGGGTCTGCTGTGGAATCCCCAGGACTTTAAGCTTTTCCAGCAGTGTAGCTTTCCATCTGGATTGGTAGGTATCTAATAAGGTTAAAGGTGCCAGCCCAACCGGGAAGAAAATAAGCTTTAGCCAATAATGGATCTTCAGTATCCATATCCGTGTACTGATAGGAATTTGCCCAACCTCCAAACGGACCACTATGTTGGATACGCAAGAGGGGATCCCCAGCAGGCAACGGAAAAACTTAGTTTGAAATGCCTCTAGGAGAGTAAGGTTTTTAAAACTGCAGATCTGGGATCCATATAACAATTGTGGTAGTATTTTGGCAGCAAAGACCTGGGAGGCTGCCGGTATGTGTTGGCCCCCTTTCCCATAAAAGAATCTTATTAACGCTTTGGTAGATCTCTCTGCATTTGCAATAGTATTATTAATCTGAAAGCGCCAGGAGCTTTCAACAACCTTGGAATAAAATTTTTAAAAAAGGTCAACAACTTTGGTCGGCCCTCATGCATGTTCACTTCATCAAATCTGGCCCTCTTTGCAAAAAGTTTGACAACCCAGGCCTATGCTAATACTGAATTCACCAGTCTCTGTAGACTAACTGTGGGGAACTTTCAGCCATCCAGAAGTTGCTGAACTAGAACTCCCATTGTACCCAGCCATTGGTCATGTTCACTAGGGTTGATGGGAGTTGCAGACCTACAAATTTCCTTGACAAAGAACCTGAACAAAACATGAGTACCACCAGCATATCTCTGCTGTAACCTGATGAAATGGCTGCTACCAGCCAATGAAGGGAGCAATGATAGGGACATGTGCGAGGAAAGCTCCAAATGGCATGAGTTCATACCATGCAGAAGATCTCCTACACTAGATGGTAAAAGGATGAAAATATATGTATTCAAAACAACTAAAGTGAAGCACTGGCTCAGGTAAGTAGAGGTTCAGTCGTCCTGGGCTCCATCTTTTGGGAGGAAGGCTGGGATAGAACAGGCTATGAAAAAGACCCTACTCATTGGAATAAATTGTAGTCTAAATCCTTTAAATCCATCTGACCCAAAGGAAAGGAATTCACTTTGAAACCTGGCAATAGATGGTACCAAACACCATGGAAATTGACGCTGATACATCCAGGAACCACCTCACCAAAACTCTGGAGAGGCTGCAGACACATACCTCCACATGCCGTGGGAATTGTTAGGAAGTCATTCTTCAAAGAAACAGAAAAAGGTGCTTGTAGCTTTAAAGACGTTTTCTTTAATAGTTAGGAGTGACATTCTAGGCTGATTGGTTACAGCTGGGGTTTCTTGCAAGGATGTTAGCAAACGATCTCGTAACAATATCTGAAGTGACCCTTCCTGAATCCCAAAATGGTTTTTGGCCTTCTAGGGGGACAGTGGACATGATTTTCACCACTCAACAGCTTCAAGAAAAATGAGAAGCAAAACCAACCCCTGTATATGGCGTTTATTGACCTGACTAAGGCTTTCGACACTGTGACTCGTAATGCCCTGTGGACTGTCCTTCTGAAAATTGGCTGCCCGGATAAATGTGTAAACATCATTTGGCTCCTCCATGATAATATGACAGCAACAATCGCAGATAACAATGGCTCTCATAGTGAACCATTCACAATGGGATCAGGTGTTAAACAGGGTTGTGTTATTGCCCCAACTCTATTCATTATTTTCATTGCCATGATCCTACACTTTGTCGAAGGGAAACTCCCCACTGGGGTAGAAATCATATATCAAACAGATGGAAAGCTCTTCAACCTGAGCAGGTTGAAAGCAAAGAGTAAGGTTACCATAACTTCCGTCATAGAGCTTCAGTATGCTGATGACAACGTAGTATGCACACGCTCAGAGGATGACCTCCAAACCATCCTAAATATCTTTGCAGATGCTTACAAAAAGCTTGGCCTATCACTCGACATCTAAAAAACCAAAGTGCTGCACCAACAAGTACAAAATAACCCCTCTGCAATGCCACAAATCCAACTCAATGGTGTAATGTTGGAAAATGTCGATGACTTCTGCTACCTAGGCAGTTATCTTTCCACAAGGGCCAACACTCATGCTGAATCCAGCATCGCCTGAGCTCTGCGAGTAAGGCTTTCTCCTGATTAAAGTGCAGAGTGTTTGAGGACCAGGACATTCGCAGGGAAACCAAAATGCTTGTTTAGAAAGCTATTGTACTACCAACTTTATGCTTGTGAAACATGGACCACATAAACGCCATCTCCGACTCCTCGAAAGATTCCATCAACGGTGTCTCTGAAAAAATTTACACATCACTTGGGAAGACAGGCGAACTAATATCAGTGTACTGCAAGAAGCAAAGATCACCAGTGTTGAAGCAATGATTCTTCAACATCGACTTCGTTGGACTGGTCATGTTGTGCGGATGCCTAATGATCGTCTTCCAAAGCAACTACTCTATTCCGAACTTAAAAATGGAAAGCGTAATGATGGTGGTCAACGAAAGATGTTTAAAGACTTTCTCAAGGCAAATCTAAAAAAAAAAAAAAAATGTAGTATACATTTTTGACAACTGGGAAACACTGGCCTACGAGTGCTCCAGTTGGAGAACACTCGAACTCAGGACGCAAGGGAGAGATGTGCTAGGAGGAAGGCACGCTTGGCAAATCCACACAGTGATCAACTCCCATCCGGAAACCAATGTCCCAATTGTGGAAGAATGTGTGGATCCAGAATTGGCCTCCACAGTCACTTACGGACTCATTGTTAAAACTGTGTTTACGGAAGACAATCTGACTCGGCTACAAGTGATCGCCAAAGGAGAAGGAGGAGGAGGAGGAGGAGGAGGAGGAGAAGAAGAAGAACCCCGTGGAAAATCTCCGTGTTAAAGCCTTTGGTAATACACATTTAGACATTCACCCTTTCAGTGTCAATGAACCCAATTATACCTAACACTGACTACAACTGAGCCCCAGACATCGTAGCCAATAATCAGAGTTGTAGTCTAAAACCTCTAAGAAAGCCTGCTTTATAGGAATATCAAGAATTGCAATCTGCTGCTGTGTGCAGAGTCCAGACCCTTGTAGACCTCACACTGCTTATCTATTCATTTCACTTTCCATCCCACTCCCAGAACAGTCCTCTGCTCAATGCTCAAACAAAATGAAAGATCAGCTGCCTCTGTTCTGCTCATATAGGATGCTTCCTTGCTCTCCTCTCTCAGGGTATCAGTTTCCTTTCCTTTTTGCTGCTTCATCACTCAAAGGGGAATCAGATGCCTGCTGCTTGGTGGAATGGTTAGCTCCTGCTCTTGAGGAACTACTATTGCCAAATTAAAGAACCTGCAAAGTACATGGGGTCATCCAGAAGTACAGATCCAGAAATTCTTTACACATCCACTCTTAGCTATCGGACTGAAGACTTGGGGCCTTCATCCATTATTTAGGGAGCCTCTTAGCTGTGCTTTGAGCAGAAATCCATGCATGTCCCTTCAGTGGTTTGTTTTGTTTTTTCATCTTCAGCACCTGTTGCAGCGTCTCTTCCAGGCAACCCAATTATTAATTCAGGAAGATAATCAGCAGAAGGCTAGAAAGGAAGCGCCAAACTGAATCCAGCCTCGTCTAGAGAGCCTATTACAAAACAAGGCAAGGCAAATATAAAATGCACTAGTTTCTGCCTAGCCCCTAAAACACCCATAAGAGATGTGTTTAACTCCTTGAATAACCAACTGCAGGGTTCTTAAATACACTTTCATGGAAATCATAAAAAGCAGTGGGACATGATAGGCACTTAGCAGACAATTCTATGTAGCCTTTGTGACTAAGCACTTAATTCAAGTGCCCTTCTTTTGTGTTGTGGACTAGACACAGAGTGGTAGCCTGATCTTCTGGAAGAGAGAGCAGCGATATTGGCTTCAGGCCAATCAGGCTGAATTACGTTGCAACTTCTGATTGGGACAGTCAATGCAGTGCTCTAAGGTGTTTTATGTGGGGTTGCCTTTGAAAATGATTCAGAAACTCATGGCTAGGTTACTGGCTGGCACTGGGTCTATAGAGAGTACAAATTTGCCTGTTTTTTTTTTAACTACCATGAAAAAACACCCTTTGCCTTGCAGATATCGCTTCTTAGCCTTTTGGCTAAGATCAAGTGTGTAGATGTGGTTGGACTACATCTCCCATCAAAGGGACATGGTTGGTGCTGTAGCCTAAACCACTGAGCCTCTTGGGCTTGCCGATCAGAAGGTCAGCAGTTCGAATCCACATTATGGGGTGAGCTCCCATTGCTCTGTCCCAGCTCCTGCCAACCTAGCAGTTCTAAAGCACACCAGTGCAAGTAGATAAATCGGTACCGCTGTGGCAGGAAGGTAAACGGCATTTCCATGCGCTCTGGTTTCCTTCACAGTGTTCCCTTGTTCCAGAAGTGGTTTAGTCATGTTGGCCAAATGATCCTGGAAAGCTGTCTGTGGACAAATGATGGCTCCCTCAACCTGAAAGCGAGATGAGCGCCGCAACCCCATAGTTGCCTTTGACTGGACTTAACCATCCAGGGGTCCTTTACATTTCTTTACTTTTACAGAGCTTCAATCTACTCTGGAGCTGATTTGGAGGTTGCAGTTTTAGCCAAATGCTTGGATAACATTCTGCCAATCTGAGTTCCTTGAATGATTTCTCCTTCCCCTTAGGTAAATGTGTACAGATTCAACTTTGCAATGTAAGAATTACACACTCGCTAAGCTGGAATAGCTCCTTCCAACCCCATAGTCACCTTTGACTTTAACCATCCAGGGGTCCTTTACCTTTACCTTTTACATCTCCCATCATCCCTGACCACTGGCCATGCTGGTTGGGCTGACTGAATTTTTAGTCCATCAACAACTGGTCCGCTGTGGTTTCCCCATCCTTCCTTCACAGCTTAATTGGAGTGTTCCTTGAGGGCTGTTGGTTCTGCACAAATCTTCTTCAGAAGCTCCTTTTCACAAGGCAAATGCCTTTTGGGACATGATATATAATGAAATTAAGAAATTTTTTGAATCCTTCCTGCTGGGGATACTAGAAAGCAAAATCCCCCAAAAATGTCCTAACAGTATTTATGTATGTGACTACAGCAAGAATTCTCTGAGCACAGAAATGGGATGAGGAGAGGACACCCTCAAAGGAAGAATGATTGATCAAAATCTTGGAATACGCAGAGAGATGCCACTGATAAAATTGATGCCACTGATAATAGATACAGATTGAGAATATTTTAAAGAAGACTGGAACCCCTTTCTAGTCTATATAAAAAGTTATTTCCCATTTGCAAAGACCACAGTGTGGTTTGAAGTGTAAGAAGATAGCAGAATATATTAAGAAACACGTTAGAAAGGATGAAATTAGATAAGACGGAACCTTAAAACGCAATTGTATGTAATTTGGGTTATAAACATCAATATTGGGTGAGTGAGAAGTCACTAGTTTTGCTGAATTGGAATCTAATTGTTGAGTAAAAAATGTAACTTTCGACATGGAAAAAGGAACAAATTATTATTATTATTGTTGTTGTTATTATTATTATTTAAAAAGAAGCTCTTTCTCATACGTGCTGTTAGAAAGCAAGGCATAAGGTAACCTGAGATATAACCTTTCCATTGGTTTTCCCCAAAAAAATTTTTATTAGTTTTCACAATATTATAAACAAATAAACAAACAAACAAGACAAACAAACAAAAATCATAGCCTTATTGAAAATTACACTTATTAACTTTGTTAAGTGACTTCCTCGCATCCCGTTGGTTGAATTTCATTGCATGTCCTTTTAACGGTTTTCCAAATCCCAATTCTTATGAAATTTAACTTAAACATTAACATCCTTAAATCTTCACCTTATGGAATTAAACATATTAATTCATCACTTAACATAAATAAAATCCTAAGCTAATTAAGTATCTGCAAGCTGTTTTCAGTTAATTTAACTTAACAAATTTAACTAGATAATCATTAAATTTATTCCACTCTTCCTGATATCCCTTCCTGATAACCTTTTCCATTGTTGGACAGCATCTAAAGAATTTCCAGCTAGGTTTGATTCTGATTGACCCTGCTACTTTTATCACCAGGTGAAGCCTTTTAATAAATCAGACGTTTTAGATGCTCTTTTAATATTAAAAAGTTCTAGTATTATCTGGCCTGTTGTCCAGTTCTATGTACTGCTTTTTTATATGGGTTGATAATAGTCGATCATTTTAAATTCCTTTTGATTTTGTAGTTATTCTAGAAGCCCCTTCAGATGAGTGAAATAGAAGTGTACAAAATAAATAAATAAATTCAAAGTGCCCTATGCTGTCCTTTGCTGAAAGACTATCTTTATATGCAGCAAGATCCCTTATCTTCCTTCAGGTAATTAATATGTCTCTTACATAGCAAGTCGCTGCTGCGCCAAGAATCCTGAGACAGTTAAAAATTGGCGCTTGATCAGTCTCCTCCCCCCCCCCTTTCCTGAGCCTATGAACAATTTCCATTTGTCAGCTCCCGTGAAAAGAGCTTGGCTGGAGTGATTAATTATGTGATTCAACAAAGCGCATGAAAGATCTGTTTAAGACGTTACAGAAGCATGTCTTAAGTACAAACAAAGTGACCAAAAACCAAACCTTGCCTCACACACAGAGAATTAATGGGATTACGAGGGGGAGTTTCTTGGCCAATCCATCTAAGATGCCAAGAAGCAAAAGGACCAATGCAGTGGTGAAGCAGAATATGACAGGGATCTGGGTAAAGTAGAGGAAACTTTGACCATCTGCCACAACACAGAGAACAGTTTCCCTGAAAAAATATGCACAAAGTGGGTGTCACCTATGGCTAACCATAACCTGTGACCCTCCAAGTGTCATTGGACTACAACGCCCATTATCTCCAACCATTGGCCACTGGTGGCAGGGCCTCAGGAAACATCTGGAGAGCCACAAACTTCCTAGTCTTCTCCAACTGATATCTAGCACAAAGCCAAACACACACGACAGAAAATAGTGCCTTTCTCCTCAGGGACGTTCGCCTGGCGCCTTCATTATACACCTTTTTAACTAGGCCTTTGGTTGATCCAATTTACATCCTACGCCCTTTTAAAATGTGGTGGGGGGGGTTATTGGGTTGCTGTTTTTATTTTTATTAGGTATTTTGTGGTTTTATAACTTGATTTTATTCTGTGAACCGCCCTGAGAACCTTGGGTATAGGGCGGTAATAAATTGAATAATAAATTGAATTATTGAATAAATTGAAATTATTGAATAATAAATTCAATAAATAAAAATAAAAACAGAAAACCTTTACATGAGCTCCAAATGGTGTGATTAATTGTTCAAGGATACTCAGGTCTGAAGCAGCACTTTAATGCTTTTCAAAGCTGTGGACAAACTTATTTCCCAAAGTGTTCCTCACAGAACTATGTGTTACATCTGACATCAGGGTTTCACCCAAAATAACATCCTTGTACTGACAATTCTTTCCCCCAGGCTGTGGAGGGTGACCAGGGATGGACAGATCTGTCAATTTCCTTCTCTCCATTTCTCTTTCTCCCCCCACCCCAAGCTTAAATTCAGCTCTTCATATTTCTGCAGCAATTTGCAATTTATTTATTAAAATTTTGGTACGTACCCAGGTCGGATTTCCATTGCTGTTTTACAGAATTGCATTGCCCAACTGTTAACTTATTCATTATTTTGTCAAGTATAGGGAGAAGGGTATTTTGCATGTTTGCGTGTCAAATTAATTTTTCAAATGACGTCCGAGGTCTTGTGGCATGTGTTTTAACTTCTGAATTTGATATGAAGTACATTATTTGATGTACTTAAAATAATGGGACGCGGGTGGCGCTGTGGGTAAAACCTCAGCGCCTAGGGCTTGCCGATCGCATGGTCGGCGGTTCGAATCCCCGCGGCGGGGTGAGCTCCCGTCTTTCGGTCCCAGCTCCTGCCCACCTAGCAGTTCGAAAGCACCCTTAGGTGCAAGTAGATAAATAGGTACCACTTTATAGCGGGAAGGTAAACGGCGTTTCCGTGTGCTGCGCTGGTGCCGGCTTGCCAGAGCAGCTTCATCACGCTGGCCACGTGACCCGGAAGTGTCTCCGGACAGCGCTGGCTCCCGGCCTCTTAAGTGAGATGGGCGCACATCCCTAGAGTCGGACACGACTGGCCCACAAGGGCAGGGATACCTTTTTACATTATTTGATGAGCAGAGAGTCAATTTATATTCTGCATTCTAACCAGGGTGTTGTTGTTTTAAGCCGGAGCTCTCAGGAGCTCAGCTGGGTGCCACTGCCATTCAAAGAGAACAAGGGAGAAGTTCATGGTGAGCTCTGGCACTTCTTTTTCTGGAAAAACAGCACTGATTCTAACCTTTAAATAGCATACTTCTTCAGCTAGTCACCAGTAATCAAATAGCAGCTTCTTCAACAAAGAGTTGTGTGACAAGGTAGAGCTAGTGTCTCTAAACACTTTTTCCTTGCACTTTCAGATATTCTGTTTCCTGCGCTGCCAAGGTTAAAACTCACAGTTGGAAACACTGTTATCTTCACAATTTACAGATTTCTCTAACTCGCCACCTTCACCTTTGACTTTTTGTTTTGTTTCGCTTCCTAGTTTCCTTCAAAGCTGTTACTGGAGTAAAAGAAAAATGCATATATTTGCACACAGCTTGTTTTCAATAGACTAGCTTCTAACCCTGGAAATAAAAAAGTTTCCAAAATGGAGGGGATCCCTCCTCGTAGATATTGCACATACAAATTCTCAGTAATTTAAAGGTGCTGCGTGAATTTGCATTTCTGCTTTACATCACAATCCTATATTTCCCCATTGAGTTCAATTGGTTTTTCTTCCAGGTGAGTGAGCACAGGATAGCAGCCTTAAAATATTCTCTTAATAAGCTGGAACCCCTCATATTTCCAGCTAGAGAAGAAAAAGGGGAAAATAGGCAGGAATAAAAGTATCACTTAGATCAGTAATTTCCCGTCTATATTGCTGGGGCACTCTCATCTGCTGCAAGAGAGCTGTAAGCAAGCTGTGAATAAATAAAGAAAGTGAAGAATGAGTTTAGAGAAAGCTTCTCAATGAATGTAATTTGCCTCTGCTGGGCATGAGTTGTAGGGTTATTTCTCTGAATCAAGCATGGTTAGATGATTCAATCTCCGGTGATAAGGTAAAGGGACCCCTGACCATTAGGTCCAGTCGCTGCTGACTCTGGGGTTGCGGCGCTCATCTCGCTTTATTGGCCGAGGGAACTGGCGTACAGCTTCCGGGTCATGTGGCCAGCATGACTAAGCTGCTTCTGGCGAACCAGAGCAGCGCATGGAAACGCCGTTTACCTTCCTGCCAGAGTGGTACCTATTTATCTACTTGCAGTCTGACGTGCTTTCGAACTGCTAGGTTGGCAGGAGCAGGGACCGAGCAATGGGAGCTCACCCCGTCGCAGGGATTCAAATCGCTGACCTTCTGATCGGTAAGTCCTAGGTTCAGTGGTTTAGACCACTGCGCCACCCGCATCACTGGTGATAGAGAGGTGCAAAAGAATGGCCCACATGAAGATTGCCCACTGCATGTCTGTTTGGATCACCAATATGTGTTTACCTCCTTCCAGGAAAGAAGAATAGCCGTGAGAGCAGCATGTGCAGAAACATGGAGGTAGTTATTTCCATATTGGTGCTGGAGGTGGGGTTGTGATGGCAGCCATGGTTGTCCTCTTCCCCTCACATGATCGAAATGGCCAAGTAGGGTTACAGTCACATACAAATAGTGGCAACCTCTACTTGACTCAGCAGCAGTTTTGGTATTCAATGAAAACAACAACAACAATATGTTTTAAATTTGTAAGATATGTAGAAGAAACATCTCAAGTGCACAGCCATGTGTAAAACATCTCTGTGGGCCATGGCTGGGAGAGGCTGTTTAATTATTAGCGCCGAAAGATTTCATTTGGCAACCAAGTTTTGACAAGGAGCACTTGAGCGTCAACTGTTTCGACAAGACTTCAGATCTGTAAATCAGAAGAGCAAACCATGAAGTGGTAATAGCAGGGGCTCCTTGGGTGTTGGGATTTTTCAAGAGCTTTTAAAATTATCACATTAAGGTAGAGAGGGAATTATCCAGTGCAATGTCTGCTATCACAACTACTGATTTGTGTGTTACAGCATCTGGAGCACAGAGCAGAACGAAGATGCAATACAGCTTTGCTTCCCCCGCCCCCCATCCTGAAGTGATCAGATCTCTCAAAATGATTTTTTAAATAGAGGATTTGTATTATTTTTATGACGGACTTATGTTCTGACTACATACTTTCTTGTTGTGGAGGGTAGGCATTTCAGTGATTTCATGAGGTATTTAAAATTCACCTTAAGGTCTCAGGGCTGCTTACCTGGTTTCGGTAATAACAGCTGCATCAGAGTTCCTCTTCATAGACCCTTTATATTGGTCCACCCCCTCCCCTCCAAAAAAATAAAAATGTCCTGGGAAAGATGCTATATTTGCATGTACTTTTGTTTCAAATGAGAGCTCTGCTGCTACCGTCTTTGTCAGATACAACACACACACACACAAACACACAAACACAAATTAGCTGTTGCCATGGACAACACTGCAATAGATTAAACCTTTGAATTAATCTTCCCTTGAAAATCACGCCCGGTGTAAACACTGCCCCTTGTATTTCATGCTAAAATTTCACACTTAAGAATTCAGCACTGTACTGTTCATTTGCTACATTGAAGAAAACAAGACAGTCCACATGTATGCAGGCTCATAACGAAGCATCCATTTCTGGATTTGTACAGGCGGAAGAAAAACAGCTGGAATATTCAGGGAAAGTTTTAGCTAAAGCAGGAGGGGGAAGAGACTGTGCACAGAATTGTTGGAAATACCCAGAAGGCATGTTGAGATGCAGGGTTTGAGGATGGGTGGGATGAAGTGTGACTGAGAAATATTGAGGGCAAGTGGAGAAATAGGTGGTGACTATCCAGTTCATATAGTAGAGGACTCACTCACTCCACCATGCTCATAGCAATATAGGAGGGATACATTTCCACTCAGATGCCTAATCATACCATTCAATTTTTAAAGTTTTATTTAAGAGGAATAATTGGACTTCTTCCCCTCAGGTTTCTTTATATTGGACCCATATTGCATCTTCTGTTGTGAGTGTGGAGGGGTATGAATGAGCCATAAAACCTATTCCTTCACCTCAGGAATGGGATTTTTGGCCCTCATTAGCCTCTGAACCCAGGCCACATTTCCATTTTAAAACTATGTGTTTTGTTGTTTGTTGTCGGTATTATGCCCGTTCATACTTACATAATTGACACGAGGCTGAGAAGGTGCTGATTTTATGTTGATACAAGATCATTCTTGGAACATACGGAAATACGGCCAATATACTGCAGAAACCAAGCATCTTGCAAAAGGCATTACATGTCAGCTCCCTTTCCTCCTCTGTAGGTTATTAAGCACTTAAACAAGCATTTGGTTTCTGGTACCGAGGAACTCCTGATGCATTTTGATAAGCAGTTCGTGAAAATGCTCAAACAGCAGCCCAATTAAAAAATAATGAACCCATTTCCTCTGAAACAGAATCATTAACTTGATGGCTTTCAACAGCAGCTTAAGGCTTGCTACTTCATCAAGCTGTCTTTGTGGTTGTTGGCCATCAGGACCTTTGTAAACCTCCAGAGCTCTTCAAAGACATGGGCTAATCAGACTCTACTAGTGGAAGATTCCATGTGTCCACTCTGATCTGCTTCTCTGACTACGTTATGACTTGTAAAGGAAGACTGCATCCCTGCCCTCTCTCACACACACATGCTACTTTGAAAGAAGCCAGCCAGTATTACCAAGGTCACCCAAGAGATATCAAGTATCCTACACTGATAATTACGTTAAGATGGTTCACAAGACTTTCTCCTTAAAGCTTTAGATGCATGAAGCAGGGCCACAGGAGCTAGCCCAGCCTAGTTGGGTGGTGCTGTGGTCTAAACCACTGAGCCTCTTGGGCTTGCCAATCGAAAGGTCGGTTGTTCGAATCCCCATGACGGAGTTAGCTCCTGTTGCTCTATCCCAGCTCCTGCCAATCTAGCAGTTCAAAAGCACACCGGTGCAAGTAGATAAATAGGTACCGCTGCGGCAGAAAGGTAAACGGTGTTTCCGTGAGCTCTGGTTTCCGTCACAGTGTCCCATTGTGCCAGAGGCAGTTTAGTTATGCTGGCCACATGACCCAGAAAGCTGTCTGTGGACAAACACCAGCTCCCTCGGCATGAAAGCAAGATGAGCACCACAACCCCATAGTCACCTTTGACTAGACTTAACCATCCAGGGGTCCTTTACCCTAGTCACCAGTCCATCAGGGACACTCTGCTGCCATACTTCTTGACATTCTGAGAGACTGAATTTGACTGCAAGAGCTTTTGTACTGTTGCTCTGCATATCTTCTCTTCATTCATTTCAAAGCTAGTCTCGTCTCCATCAATGTATTCCTTTCCATAACTCACAAGAACGTGAGTTCTTAAGGTCTGAGTTCTTGAAGACAGAGGCTTAAAGGAACCTTGCTGAATGACCAGAACTCAGTATATATCAATTGTGTCACATGATCCAATAGTTTCATCTCATAATCAAAGTCTAGAATCCTCCAACATCCTGCAATTTGGCATGTTTTTGGAACCTCCAGTTGATACATTATTCTTTCTCACTTTCTTGAACCTAATAACCCTTCTGTTGTGCACTCTGAGTTAGCCGAACTTCCCTCATTCTCAATGTCTGGTCCTCCATAAGGATTTTCCATTAGAAATTTCTTGAGTTTATTTAATTTAGGTGGACATCTTCTTAATTCCCAGTAATAACTGGAGAAGCATGCAACCTAAGTGCAAAGGATATTACAAGTTGTCTTGTCTGTACCAAGTGTTATTCTACTGCAACAGAGAAACTTCACCACCATTTGTGTGTTGATCTGTGGGAAAGAAGGATGTGAGGAGGGACTCCAACCATGGTGGGGCTGTGAGCAGCTGCAGAAAGGGTCAAAACTGTGGCACATTGCAAGACTAACCTACACACCCCACCACTCCATCCTCATGTTGTTTGAAAGAAGGGCTGCTTTGAACCTTTTCACTCTTCTTATTGCTATCTGTATGTAAGGACAATCCAACTCGTGACATGACTCGATGTTTCTCAACTGCTGTTTCTTTCTGAATGAACAAATATTTATTTGCTTTATGTATAAACCATCTTTCCTCTCAAAAAGCTCAGGTGCCATGCAACGTCCTCTGGCTGGGTTAACTTCTCAACAACCCTGTGGGGAACATGAGGTGTTAAGTTGTGGGTGAACATATCAGACGACACAACGATACTTCAAACAGCTCTTGTTTATTCACAGGCCAGAACAGAACTGAACTGAAGGGTTCAGCCAGCCTGCTTATATAGAGCTCCACTACAACGCAACCATAACAACTTTCTGTAACTATCCAATCACTGAACATCACTTTCAATCCCTTATTTGCATATGTGGACCTGAGTGAAAACTATCTACAGTACCCCCCTGCTGGCCCAGGGTGAGAACTTCAGTACATAACACGGGGCTGAGTGTTTGTGATTAGGCCAAGCTCAAGCAGTGAGTTTCATAACTGAGAGTAGAGCTGAGTTCAAATTTCTCAGAAGGCATTCCTCTTAGAAAATTACTTTTTTTCTGTCCCCCACCCACAAAGATATCTACTTTGCAGAAGTTTGCCAAAGCCACTATTTATTTCATTGCATTACATTGGTGCTGACAGCCCCCCATCTCTCCACCTCAGTGCTTTCAAGTTTGCTAGGTTCATATGTGTTGCAAAGAAACAATGGGGAGCTTAAAATGTGCTTTCAACTGTTCCTTGGCAAGTAGGACTCACTATTTATGCTGTCATTAATCCCAACTTTGTCTATTTGCAGGCACGGTTTCAATTCAGGCCATGCCCAAATATTTCCCCCCTTTGCAGACATGTTTTCTGGTCTGCAAGAGCATGTTTGAGGGTGTAGTTTGAGTGGCTCCATGACAGCATTGATCAGCACCGATAGCGAGCCTTTTTGAAGCCATGCTGTCACCATCAACCAGCTGATTGGTGCTGACAGTGCCCTTTGAAAGTGGTTCGCTGTCAACCAATCAGTGCTGACAGCAAGCCCCTTTGAACTTACAGCCTGATGTCATAAAGGCATCAGGTGATTGACAGGTGAGCAGTCCTGCCAAAGTGTTCCATGGGGTAGGTGATGATCTGACCTGCTAGGCTGAAAAGGTTTCGTACTCCTATTGCACAGGATCCAAACTGATGGCTCAGCTGCCAAACTTAAATTGGCAGCAAAGATCCCCTGTGTTGCGAACAGAAAAGTGGCAGGAAAAACAACAGCAACAAACTCTTAGGATGCTCATCTCCACAACTTCCAAATATTTCGCGGGTGAATTGTTACATTCCTGTTAACCCAGCAAGCATCAACAGTTGTTCTTTTTCTTTAAAAAACACACACTTTTATAACTTTTATTTAAAAAAGAAGCTTTTTTTATTAGGAATTGTAGGTGCTGGTATTTCAAAGATGCCGAAAAGACATTTTAGGTATGCAATGACAGCCACATGGATGCTACTAGCCCAGAGATGAAAAAAGACAAAGTCCCTACCAGAGAAAAATGACAAACTAAGCTGTTGGACGATGCTGAAATGGCAAAACTGACCGGAAAGCTCAGGGACCAAGAAGACCAAAACTTCAATAAAGAATGGGGAAAATTTATAATTTACGTGAGAGACCACTGTGAGCAGATGAAAACATTAGCAGGATTGCAATAATGCTTGTAATGTAGAAGATATTATGGATAAAACGGGGAGACATAAAATTTGGATGATGAAATAATACGCAGTTGAAAAGGTTTAAAATAGGACCCAGGGAGGGGAAGGTGGGAAGTCTAGAGATTTAGAGAGATCTCCAAATATGGATATGTATTTTGTATTGATATAACTCTATACTTGTAAAATCAAATACAAATTATTTCAAAAAATAAAAAATTGAGGCTTAAATAGAATATTTAGTTTTACAATGGATCGTGTTGCATTTATTATACAATAGCAAGAGAAATTCGGCAACACTTTGTTATAGGTTTTGATGGGAAGGAATAGAAGCTAGTATTCTGGGTTTCATGTCTGCATTTATCCAGACATACACTCAAACAAAGTAAGGACAAGACACAGATGGCCCTCACTCGGAGATTTAACCCAAAAACCTGGAAGAAGGAAGCTAGCAGCACAAACAGAGAACCGTGTAAATGTGAGGGCACTAGCAATGTATTTGAAAGGCATCCTGAACATATCTCTCACAGGGGGGGAAATAGGGACATTTTGTTTTAGCTGGGACAAGAACTCCAAAAAGACAAGTCTTGCTAAGAGAGATAATTTAAGCATGTTAACCTGCTCCTTCGTACATGCCGAAAGGGTTTAAAACACTCTTGATAAATGCATTTTGGCTGCCTATAGTCTATATCACATTTCTAAGCCTCCGTCCACAGCTATTTTTGTTTCCCTGCCCTATGACAGGACTTGTGGTTTAGCCACTATATTGATTCAGCCCCATTTTCATGTTTCTTGGCTCTTTATTAGAATACTTATATTGTCTTGCACAATAGATGCAGTAGTGGCTGAACAGGCAAACCAGGATTACAAAATCAATATCAAAACAAACATTTGTGATTATACAGCTTTTTTAAAAAAAGGTCTGGCATATGCAGTCAGAAAGAATCTCTTTCTGCATTTAGAGCAGAAAGCGTGATGCTGATAACGCTAAGGTTGCAGGTTTGATTCCCATAAGGGACAGCTGCATATTGCTGCATTGCAAAGGGGTTGGACTAGATGACCCACAGGGTCCCTTCCAACTCTCCATTTATGATTCCATGATTCCAAAACATACAAATAAAAATAAACAACTCCCCCCCCCAGACTTCACCTTGAAGGTTCTCCACACATGCACACAAAATGTGCACAAAACCACATTACATTGGGGGAAAGTATGCCTTGAAATGTATATATAAGTGTTTTTCCTTTAATGTTGCTGTGGCGATCACACACAGGGCCTCCGGACGTTTGACGGTCTATTGACCCTGTGCCGCCACTGCGATAGCTTTTTCCGCTGCCACCATCCCGCATCTCACGGGGACACACGGAGTCCAGTCAGTTGTTAACATAAACAAATAATCAAGTTTATTTTTAAATGCAAGAACAAGCTTATGGTTTCAGTTAATTTTTCTCTTGTGAGTTTCTTATTCTTAGTTCCTAACAACTCCAAACTGATTATTCCAACTATCTATCTGACTCCACCTAACAATTCCTCTCACTCCCTCACAATACAACTCTACCAACCCACACCTAAACCTCCCTCTTCCTTCTTCAACTCCCAAACCTCAACTTCAACTAACTTCAACTCTCAACTCTACTGACTTTCAAAACCTCCCACTCTAACTTTTATCCCCCCCCCTTGCATTCTCACTGGCCAATCACATCACACCTATTTTAACCCTTTCCTTATGACCCATCCTAGGAGGTAAACACCACAGTTGCTTTCCCTCCAACAGGTATAAACAGAGCAGAAGCTCAGCCGTTGAAAAAGGCTTGGATCTGGTGCAACTTTTGCATATGACCGTTCCCTCAGTCACACTGAAATCGATGTGACAACGACTAAGTCCCATTGCTTAAAAATGGCTTCTCAAGGGAACCATTTTAGTACAGTGGTATCTCTGGTTGCGAACTTAATTCGTTCTGGAGGTCCATTCTTAACCTGAAACCGTTCTTATCCTGAGGTACCACTTTAGCTAATGGGGCATCCCACTGCTGCCGCCGCACGATTTCTGCTCCCATACTGAGGTAAAGTTTTTAACTGGAGGTACTACTTCCGGGTTAGCGGAGTCTGTAACCCAAAGTGTTTGTAACCCGAGGTACCACTGTATATGGTTTATGCAATTCTATTGATCTAAGGTGTTTGCTTCATGCATGGAAGCTCAATGGTTCAATCCTGGACTGAATCATCATTTTGATGCGAGTCAGTATGGCATAGTGGTTTGAGTTTTGGGCTACGACCTGGAAGATCAAGTCCTCTGCTGTGAAGATCACTTGGGTGACCTTGGGCCCATCACTGTGTCGCAGTCCAGCCCACCTCACAGAGCTGTTCTGATGATAAAATGAGGTGGAGGAGATAGACAGTGAATGCCACCTTGACCCTGTGGTGTAGCGTGGGGAGGCACAGGGGCGGTTATCCCTGGTGCAAAATTCTTAGGGGAACAAAATTTCAACACCCAGTGTTGCCTCTACACAGCTGTGTGCTTCCATTACTGGGCTCCACTGAAAATGGATTTTCCATGCTCTCCGAACAACCCTTCTTTTCTTACCTCTGCAGCTGCGAATGCCGGGTGACGTGGACGCTCTTAGGCAGTTGGATGTGTATGCATACTCCATCAGTTTCCTTCCCCACCCCCCCCCTCCATGTGGCCCCGGGCTCTGGCAACCCATGCTACACCACTGCCCTGAGCTCCTTGGGGGCAAGATGGACTACAAAGGTAAGAAATGAATAGACGTAATTTTCCAGTGAAGCCCACAGGGCAGTTTACAAGTATCCAGTGGATAAGAAAGCCTGAGTTAAGAAGCATCATGGGCTCAGGCATAGAGCATGCCTGGCATTGCCAGGGAGGGTGAGGAATGCCCATGGTTCAAAATCCTGGAGAGCCCAGGTTTGGAATTGCCCAAGAAAGATGTTAAATTATTTTTGTATGCCACAACGGCTGCTCAAATTCTATTAGCTAAGAACTGGAAAACACAAAAAGTACCAACAATGGAAGATTGGCAAATGAAAATGATGGACTTTTCGGAGCTAGCTGACCTGACTGGAAGAATCCACAACCAGAAAGAAGAGGAATACCAAGAAGATTGGAATAAATTTAAGGACTATTTTAATAAATATTGCAATATAAAAAATTAGAAATCACTTGAAAATACCAAACAGGCCTAGGAATAAACTAGGGTTCAATTAAATAAATGGGATTCAGAACAGTAAGAGAAGTGAGTAAGTTAGATAACAACTGGAAATATTTTTGTTTAAGAATGATATTGGAAAGCTGTTACATGCAGATACAAGGAAATTCAGAAGGGAGGGACTAGAGGAGGTCAACCAATATGTAAATAAGGTTGGGCTTTTAAAGGATTAAGTTTGTTTTTACTGTGTACTTTTTATGTTGGTGGGTAGGATGATGTTTTTTGTATTGTTTTTCTCCTTTATGTACTTTTTTGTTTTTGTTTTTCTCTTTGTTTGTTGTTCTGTTTTGGTATTTGTTATAATTGTGGAAAACTTAATAATAATTAAAAAATTCTGGAGAGCCACTGCCAGCCAGTGTAGACAATATTGAGTTAGATGGATCAAAGGTCTGACTCCATATAAGACAGCTTCCTACATTCCTAATATGCTACAACTTTGTTACAGCTGGGTGGATCTGTTTGCAGCACTTCCAAGTTATTTCGATGATATCTGGCAACAGACTTTCATGCAATCCCCCATCACTTCCACACCCACTAAGTGGAGTTAGCTTGTTTTGGAAATGTGCTATATGATGCCATGCTTCTTTTCCTAGGAGTGGCTTGACAATGACACCAGAAACATGGCTCATAAATTAATATGGACTACGTACTGACAGTTGCCCAGCTTTCACTTCATTTATTCACCATTGCTTCAAATCTTTTGAAATTTTTGGTGTTGCTGTTTTCGGTCATATCTGTTCCCACCATGTCACTGGACTCCCAAGAAAAGAAAAAGCAGACTGCCCATTTGTGCGCAAATCAGAGAGGCAGAAATGAAACCTGAAGCCACCCACAGTGGGGGAAAAAGGCTCCCAGTTGATCAATGGCCTGGATTCATTCTTTTAAAACATCTTTCTTGCCACCAGATTTCAGCTTGCAAAGCATTAAAGAATTTGTGGCTTGGCCTGAAAATGCAGGGATGGTTTCTCTGCCCTAGGTGGACTGTGTTTTAGACAATGATTTAATGCATCCAGCTGGAGCGGATGTAAAAAAGCTAACTCAAACTCTACGTTGCTAATTAACTGGGTACAAAGATGCCACCACAAAGGACCCATCAATTATGGGAGGAATCTCAGTGGGACGCAGAACAGATACCCTTTTAAAAAGATATGGTGGGTTTTTTATTTAAGAACCCAGAGATTCATAGTATATCTTTTTCTATAGCACAACACGTTTAGCCGTGATGAACTCGTAGTGAATTGTTGAAAGTTAACGGCGCTTTTGTGCTGTAAAAACAGAAGCAGCAGCAAAAAATGTTGTCGACATAAGCCTCAGCTCTGAAAGAAGGGCACGTCTGTGGGGAATACAGCACCACTGGGACTTAAAATGGAGAGCACAAACCCAGAAAATTTGCACACCCCTCTAGAGAGCTGGGGTTCAACATTCTAGCAGGTTGTTTTAAATCAAAATGCGAAATCTAGCGTCCGTTCTTTATCCCTCCAAAAACTAAAAGCAGAGGGCAAAGACCCTCAAAGCATCCCTGTTTTCCAGGGAAAGTCTTAGACTTACAGAAGCCTTCACGGTTTCTGATATGATCCTGGAATGTCATGCTTTTCCTTAGGACATCCCTATTTTATCGGAGAAATGTTGGAGGGTATGGAGTTATCCAACCCCTGAGCTGTCTGAAAGCAGCCCTGTCTAGGGAAGTTTTAAAATGTTTAATGTTTTATTATGTTTTTATATATGTTGGAAGCTGTCCCGGTGGGAGGGTATAAATAGTAGTAGTAGTAATAGTAGCAGTTATTGAATAGGACATCCCTATTTTCATCAGAGAAATATTGGAGGCTTTGAGAGCCTCTCTTCTTCTGCTCCTTATGACCCTCCTGAAGCCTTGCTCTCCCCTTTCTCTCTAGAGCTCAGCTCCTTTGCTTCCATGTGCCTTGGCTTTCCTTCCATTGGGAAATGGCCGCAGCTCAGTTTTAGAGGATCTGACTTACATGCAGTAGGTACTGAGTTCAATCCCTGGCATCGCCAAACAGAGAGCAGCTGCCAATCAGTGTAGGCAAAATTGAACCAGACAGACCAATGGTCTTACTCAGTATGAAGCAACTTCAGATGTTCCACAGCTGCCGTCATTTGCCCATGTGAAGTATTCCTCATCTCCATCACTAACTGCCTGGTCTCCATTCTAGCATCCCTCCCTCTAGGCCTTGCATCCACTTTTTCCTCCCAAGCAAGCCATCCATATACAGTGGTTCCTCGGGTTAAGAACTTAATTCGTTCTGGAGGACTGTTCTTAACCTGAAACTGTTCTTAACCTGAAGCACGACTTTAGCTAATGGGGCCTCCTGCTGCTGCTTCGCCACCGCAGCACAATTTCTGTTCTCATCCCGAAGCAAAGTTTGTAACCCGAGGTACTATTTCTGGGTTAGTGGAGTCTGTAACCTGAAGCATCTGTAACCTGAAGCGTATGTAGCCCGAGGTACCACTGTATCTATGCTTAGGATGCTTCCTTTAGCTGTTGGTTGATTTTGGAATGCAGAAATAAAGAACACCAGAAAGCCATCAAATCTAGCACGCGGGGGGGGACACACTTTAATTAAATTATATAATTTGGTATTTGAACAAATGGTTTTCATAATTGTATCACAAATTGGCATTATTATAAAGAGGCGATTACTGGAATGTAATCGAAAACTAACAAAAATTTATCTACAAAAAAGAATCAAATCATCCTCTATTGTTGGATTAGCTCCTGGTCTATATTACTTAACGGATATGGGTGGTGCGGTTCGAATCTCCGCGACAGGGTGAGCTCCCGTTGCTCGGTCCCCTGCTCCTGCCAACCTAGCAGTTCGAAAGCACGTCAAAGTGCAAGAAGATAAATAGGTACCACTCTGGCGGGAAGGTAAACGGCGTTTCAGTGCACTGCTCTGGTTCACCAGAAGCAGCTTAGTCATACTGGCCCCATGACCCGGAAGCTGTACACCGGCTCCCTTGGCAAATAAAGCGAGATGAGCGTCGCAACCCCGGAGTCATCCGCAACTGGACCTAATGGTCAGGGGTCCCTTTACCTTTACCTATATTACTTAACAGGCTCAGAGTACTTGAATTAGAGAACCAGCAAAGTTGACTGAGCCATTTTCCTCTCTGAAGCAGATATATATGGACCCTGAGTCCAATTCTGACTCACTGCATAAATGCATAACGTGGGAGAAAGCTAGTGACAGCATCATAGATTAAGTTTGAGAACCAAGGTACCACTGTATTAACAATGTAGACAAAGACACCCTTTTTCTTTTGTAGAAAGGAGGGCGGGAGAGACATTCCCATCCACCAGCAATCCTTATCTCCTTTGCATCTGCCGCTCAATTGGAAACCCTGTTAAAAGGCTATTAGAATCTTCAGGTAACAGACCTTGCAGGGCTTTGAAAAAACCAGCGCAGCAATTTGCTGTTTGTGTTTGGCATGGGAGCCCCAGCCACTTCCATTGCCTGGACCTGCAAACAGCTTCTGTCACGAGCCGTGAAAATCAATTCCACAATAACGAGGGTAAAAACCGGCTCCAGGTTCTCTTGCCTTTAGGACCAACTGACGCAGTAGAGCCTCCTTCTGGGCACTAGCAGGATCTACAAGCCGTTTTACAAAGAACGCTCCCCAAAGGCTTTGTGAAACAAATAACAGTTCAGGTACTATTAATAACTTTCCTGGGGAGCCTCGCAGGAGACTTGGCTCTGTAAAGTCTGAATTACAACTATGCGCGGCGTAAGCAGCAGGAAGCGATGCCAAGTGGGGGGGTTGGAATCAGCTAAATGCTCGGTTTTATTTGCCTCTTTTGTGCTCAGGATTACAGTAATTGCCTAGAATGCCCTTTCTTCCAAATAACAGTATTCAAATATCCTTAAAGGCAATAAAGCATTGTTTTATATTGCTCAAAGTAAAAGGTTGTGTTAGTGAAAGTAAATTGTACATTATTGCGCCGGTGATCTCGCTGACAATTGTCTGCTATGCCTTAGGAACAAGAGGAATACCCCCCCCCCAAAAAAAAAAAAACCTCTCTCTCTTCTAGGATAAAAATCATAGATGACCACAGCAGGAAAGGAGATAACAGTTAGTGAATGCTGTTTCTGGTGATTCACTAGTTTATCAGTAGGAAGACATTGCTTTCACAGTCAGATTAAGCATAACTGGAAAGAATGTTATTTTAATTAATTTTTATTGGGCTTTTAATGTTTATTGGGCTTTCCCCCCCACTCCCCACAAAGAGCAACAAAGAAAGGGTTTAGGAAGCAAATGTAGAACATTAGCCACCTCAGATCGTGCCCACTGGGATAAGTGCTTACTTTAATCCTGACCGAGAAAGCAAAGATTCCAACCAAGCCAGCTTTGACCCATGAGTGTCTGTGCATTATGAGAGCCGCATAAAATTGTAGCTGCATTGTCACTGTGCTGGACATTCTAGTTCTCTAGCATCTGTCACCAGTTCACCTCATCAATTGATGAAGCTGTCTTGTACTCAGCACCTACTTGATGGGCAGCTGCCCTCCAGGACCTCAATGTGTCCACACTCCAACAGAGGCACCAAGTTCCGCCCAACATTGGGGGAGCATCACATGTGCATGGCATCAAGCACGCAACACACATGCCATGCTGCGCACTCCGAGGCCCGGCAAGGCCTGCCATCACCACCACTGCAAGACCCATGAAGGCCTGCCATCGCCACCGCAAGGCCCACTGCTGTAAGGCCTGGACCCTCAAGATTGGGGGTGGGGCTCAGCCCCATCTAACCAGACTTGAGGGGGGCTTAAGACACTTCAACCCTATGGAGTTTCCACCTATGCACTCCACAGTCCTTTCCATTGGAGATATTTAATTGCAGAATCAATTAAAACAAAGATCTTCTGGATTCGCTCTACCACTGAGCTATGCCTCCATTTCCTCCTTAATTCTAGGATGACAACATCAGGCCTTGGTACAATTTGCTGATTTCAGTGCTGTGGTCCTAGGGTTATGTTAAACATAGCACTAAGGCCAAGGTCATGTCAACAGAACCTTCTTCCCCTCCCTCCTACCTGCACACTCCCGAAATCTGTTCTGGAGTTTTCACCAACCCTCCAGAGTAGATTTGGGGATGGTGAAGGAGAAAGTGGGATTCCTGTTATGCTTGTGAGAATCTGTGTGCTGCCTTATGCCAGCACCTGAATTTACTTCTCTGTGTCCCCTACGTTTCAGCTTTCCATAACCAATCAGGAAGATATATGCTGCATCAAATCCAGAGGATATATGGTGCATTAAATTCACAGAGAACATAGTTAAACTATGGATTTTGCAACCGCAAGAGGCAGCGATGGCCACTAACTTGGATGGCTTTAAGAGAAAATTAGACAAATTCATGGAGACTAAGGCTATCTTGCCACAATGGCTATGTTCACTGCCAGAGACACTAGGATTTGTTTTGCAAATAGTTATAAAACTGCAGTCACTTGTTGCTCAGGCCCCTCCACACATCCTTTTTCTTGCATCTATGATGATTAGTCGGTGGTATTGGTGCAGTCCCATACAAACAATTCAGAACGAATGTTAGACATGGTCTAACTTATGTGTAAGCTTTGTGCAAGTTAAATAGGAGGAATGCTCTAGCAACAGGTCATCTGAACGGGACTTTAGAGCAGCCACAGTTTCAGAACAAAAATTTGCTTGTGCCACTGAGCTGCTTATTGATAAGAAAAACGTTGCAAAACAAAAAAGAAACAATTCCTAGCAGTGCTTGGTTTATAACATAGAACACAACTATTTTATAATATGATCATGGGACATCCAGAAAGCAGCGGTAGAAACTCAGATATATAGGCTAGGTGCCAAATGGCTCCTTAAACCAGGGTTACAGTCACTAAAACAGAATATCTAGCTGCCATTTGGGGGCCAGAAGGCTCTAAAGTCATATTTTCCAATGCGACTTTTTGGTTCCTGAAATTCGTTTTGATTGTGTAGATAAAAGGTAACAGACAGAAATCTACAGGATGTGTGAAAACAGTCAAGATCCAGGATCCCCAGGCATGCGCCTCCTGATGGTGATGTCAGACGCCAGCCTGACACCCAGGCATCTTCACTTGGCCACAAGTGGTTGATGGCCAGCAGCAAAATGTGTCTCATGCCTGGCTACTTTCTAACACTTATCAGTAATATTAAAACAAAGCAGCTACATAAGAACACAAATCATTCCCAAAATGTAACTATGAACAAACCTCTTAGATATGTACTTCAAGTACAAACTGAATGAGGTGTGAGTTTTGCCAGGTAATCTCACGTATATCATGTCTAACTTGAGACAAATCAACTCTCATCTGTACATCAACACAAAAAGAAGCCTGTCTCTTTTCTGATCTTTCATATTTGTCAGAATTTGTCATATTTTGTGGAGAGGTGGAGAAGAACAGCCAATTTTCTTGAAGAGGCATGTGGCTACTGCCTCTGGATGCATATCCAAAAAGAACTGTTGCGACGCAGGTGGCGCTGTGGTCTAAACCACTGAGCCTCTTGGGCTTGCCGATCAGAAGGTTGGCAGTTCGAATCTGTGCAAGGGGGTGAGCTCCCGTTGCTCTGTCCCAGCTCCTGCCAACTTAGCAGTTCAAAAGCATGCCAGTGCAAGTAGATAAATAGGTACCACTGTGGCAGGAAGATAAGCGGCGTTTCCATGCACTCTGGTTTCTATCACGGTGTTCTGTTGCACCAGAAGCGGTTTAGTCATGCTGGCCACATGACTCGGAAAGCTGTCTGTGGACAAACGCCAGCTCCTTCTGCCTGAAAGCGAGATGAGCGCCGCAACCCCACAGTCGCCTTTGACTGGGCTTAACCATCCAGGGGTCCTTTACCTTTTACATCTCCCATCATCCCTGACCACTGGCCATGCTGGTTGGGGCTGACTGGATTTTTAGTCCAGCAACAACTGGTCCAGGGGTCTTTTACCTTTTTACCTTATCCACAAAGAATTATTTTGATATTACACTATACTGAAATGTTTAAATGTTTCTTTGATTGTCCTTGAGACTTCCCACAACACTTGCCATCGTCTCCTGTCACACCCTTTGATAACCACTGCCTTCAAACATATCCAGATTGCAGTGTTTCATTAACATACATCAGTAATGTAGAGATCAGGGAATTATGCCAAGGAAGCTCACTGGCAACTCTTCCACCAATTTCTAGCTTTAAAAATGGTATTATTTACCAAGGAACATTGCGAGAAGCACTTGAAAGGGACATATGCACTGGCCCCACATGATACAGACTAGGTTGCAAAGCTTAAAATGAAAGATACATTTTCTCAGTCCCTCCTTCCCCACTTCTCTGAAGTTCAATAGTTTGATCCTTTGCAGCAGACGTCCTTATAGCAACAGCCTTGTGAAAGAGATGTGGGTGCACAAATGATAACCGTTATCTTCTTTGCATGCTCACTGGTCCATTTCTTAAAATACTTCACCTAGCCAGATGCTTTGATATTTTAATGTCAAACAGACAGTAAAGGTTTTTCCTCTGAACCAAGTGAATGCAGGCATCAGATTCTGTCAGAAGCGGCTCTTTTAGCTAGATAACAGCCACCATGGCCACCTGATGAAGAGCGATTTATATGAAGTGAGTAGAAACTCTGCTCCAAGTTTTTCTAAGATATGAAACTGCAGAAATCTAGCTGAGAATTACCATGCACAATAGTGGTCACCAGAACCAAAATGGCTAAGCTGCCTGCCTGGGCTCTTTTGGGAGAAGGGTGGGATACAAATTTAATAAACAAACAACAACAATAATAAGAAATGAGGCATTTTGCCAATTGGGTAACTCCAGGCTGACATCCCCCCCCCCCCGAATGATGCTACTTGGTGACATAGCACTCATCGTTCCTTGAGATGTCCAATTTGGACACAGTGACACACACCTTAATTAATTAATCCCATTTGGATTACTGTAATGTGTTCTCAGTGGGGCTGCCTTCAAAAGGGCCTCAGAAACATCAGCTGGCTCAAAGAGCCGCAGAAGGGTGCCACCTTTGGTCAGGCAAAATAAATGACAAGTCAGGCAACATACGGGATGGGTCTAAGGGGAATCTGGGGGCTAAAAATGACTCTACCTGCTGCAGAAATAACTTCAAAGCAATCCATTACAATGATACACGGGGCCTCTGCTCACATAAAAACTCTCCTTCCCAATCCCTCCTGCTCCCACTGGGACTTCTTTATGAGTAGGCATCCAAAGGATTGCAGCCTATAGCTTTTGGGTCCTTGTTTCAAGACCCCTGGAGTCTTACAGGATCACCCCTTAATTATTAAAATGGTGGGACTCACGGGGCTTCCGGGTTGGCGCGTCTGGCTAATGGCGGATTCCCTCCGAGCTCCGGAGGGAATCGGCTCAGCGGGGATCGGGTCTTGCCGTGCCGGCGACGCGGGGACCCTTACAAACCACGCACACGGGGTGCGTGGACATGGTGACTCGGCGGGCACCGCAAGCGCCCTCCCGACCCGTGAAAGAGCCTTTTTAAAGGCTAAGGATCGGGTGCCGGGGAGCGGCGTGGTGCTGTGAGTCTTCTGCTACCCCTGCTGAGCGAAGCCGCATGCCATTCTTCAGTCAGCGCTGACTTCTTCCTATCAAATTTGGACTTAAAAGCAAGAGCAACAACCCGTGAGTAATTTGAGAATTGGATTACAAATTTTTTTTTTTGGATTTGGTACGAACGGAGGAGACGAAAAAAAAGGGAAGTCCGCCTCCTCCATATTGTTAACAGTGCAGCAAGGACCTGCTAACTAAAGTTGCGGAAAAATGTGTGTGATTGGATAAGAGATACAAACCTCACGGATTTAAAAGATCTAAGCTAAGGTGCTGGAGGACAAGAGACTATTTGTTTGAAATAAAATATTACCCTACTCAAGCCCGGGAATAATCCGAGTTAAGAGCCGGCTGAGATATAGATACCTTTGACAGCTGTCAAATTAGCTGTCAGAGTGGAAAGGACTGAAAATTGAAACTCTAACCGATTAAATTGTTACAAAATATCACGAACAAGGAAAGATTGATACAAATAAATCTGACTTTTGGATCGGAGGGAAAGAGTATCGAGCAACCAGAATCCCTCTAGAGGGGACTCTCGGATATTGCAAGAATGGAACTTAAACAAGGAATACAGGAGATACGTGCTGGCTTGAAAGAACTGATCTCTCTCGTGAGAAACCTGCTACAGAAGAATGAGAAAGGCCGTGTTTTGTCTACGAATCCTCCAGATCCGAAATTATCTGAAAACATGCTAACTGACTTGGAAAAGGACTCGTTGTTCAAAACACAGGCAGCTGGACAAGGGAAAGAATTTAAGACTGAGGAGGGAAGAACACCTGCCAAGCAAAAGGAGCCAAAAAAAGTGAAGGCTGAGATGTCGTACAAGAGAGGAGAGAGACTGAGACCTGTCAAGAAGAAGCACAAATTGATCAAGGTGAAAATAGGACTATTTGGAAAATACAGATTTACGAAACAGCGTTGGAACATTGGGTACAAGCAAACAGGTCCAACTGAAAGAATCATCGCCAGCTCTGAGAAAATAAGACACCGATCCTGGGAGATAAGCACGAGAGATTTTCAAAGAAATCGGCTGAAAGGAGTTGTGAGAGACTTGCGTGCCTCGGACGTGAGATCGCCAGGCTAAAAAGATGGACTTAATGTGCTTTGATTAAGGATTAAACCGGGGGGAGAAGGGTGGGACATAACAGTCTGAAGGGGGTTGAAATTTTTGCTTTTTCTTTTTATTTTTTTAAAATAGAGATTAATATTATAAGAATGGGTAATCCGTGGGAGGGAAACGGTGGCAACCTTAGGAAAGGTTTTTAATTTTTGGGTTTACATTTTTGTTTATTTTTTTCATCTATATATAGAGGATCAAGGGACATTGGCTAATGAAATGATAAAAGCACAATATTGAATTAAAGAACAATTTTATTATTAAAGTGAATATAATGAAATTAGGGATAAGTAATTTTAATATAATAATATACAAGATGTTTAGAGGAAAACTTGCTAGGACAAATAATTGGAGTTGGGAAACAATAGGAGGGGATGTGGGGAAGTCCTGAAAAGAAGCTACTGAAAATAAGCATGAAGAGGAGAAACTCTTTTTTCTTCTTTATTATTCTTTTATTGTAATGTATGTTTACTTAAAGTACTTAATGTAACCTTTTTGGAAAATTAATAAAAATTATTTTGAAAAAAAAAAAAAAATAAAATGGTGGGACTCACGAAGTCTAATATTTCAATGAAAATGTAATTTCACTATGCTGTGGAAATATGAACTCTGATCCTTTAACACAATTCTGCTTAACATTTCAACCGAAAGCCTTAATGTAATTACATGAATCCTTCGTTTGCTAAGCAGAAAGCAATATTAGCATGCATCGTGTTTTGCTCTGTGTTACACACACACACACACACACACACACCACCCCAAGTCAAGCGACTGCTGATCCTCCTGGGTCCATGGAGTCATTCAAGAGAACAGCAGGTAGTAATTTTAAAAACAAATTGCTCAGAAAAAGCTTTTATTGTTGATCACTTGTTATAAGACTTGCCATTTGCAAGTAATTGGACATTCAACCGAAACTGACCTTTTATGAGAGCCAAGTGGTAATATAAATGAAATTAATATATTCTTTATTGCAGACAGATAAAAAGAGTGACCCAAGCTTTTAACACACTGCTTGACCTCTGTGGTGTTTGAACATCACCAAGTCTCTGGAACGCTACAAGGTACCCTGGGAAGAAAAAAGGAGCAAAGCAGCTGAAGAAATGGTTTTAGTACATTAGCACTTAGCTAATGCACAGAATACCTGCAGCTTTCACAACCTTCCCTTTGCATTAGATGGAAAAAAATATATAGCTGCAATACAATACACTGAAAAAAGCATCACTGATTGGGGCTGTCACTGCTAAGGAAAGGGTGACTAGCTTGTGTATGAATCTAAGAAAGGTAAAGGACCCCTGGATGGTTAAGTTCAGTCAAAGGCGACTATGGGTTTGTGGCGCTCATCTCACTCTCAGACCGAGGCAGCTGGCATTTCTCCACAGACAGCTTTCCAGGTCATGTGGCCAGCAAGACTAAACTACTTCTGGCACAAGAGAACACTGTGACAGAAACCAGACCGCATGGAAACACAATTTACCTTCTTGCCAGAGCGGCACCTATTTATCTACTTGAACTGGTATGTTTCAAATTGCTAGGTTGGCAGGAGCTGGGACAGAGCAACGGGAGTTCACTCTGTCACAGGGATTCAAACCACTGACCTTCTGATCGGCAAGCCCAAGAGGCTCAGTGGTTTAGACCACAGCGCCACCTGCATCCCACCCGTAAGGTTCCCATTAAAAATTGAAATAGGACTCACTTTATAACATCATAAGTACTGTTTCCATTTAAACTCTTCCTTTGAGGAACTCACTTTCAACTTACAAATTTAAAGCTTTCTATGAAAAGGTGTCCCCCCCCCTTTTTTTTACAGGAAAAAAACCTCACAGTAATTATAAGAGGAAGTTCATTGATGCCCATAGACAACTCTCTGGCTGAATACACAGCCTACATTTAAAGCACATTACTTTCACCAAAGAATCATGGGAACTGTAGCTTGTTATGGGGGCTGGGAACTGTAGCTCTGGAGGGAGTAAACTACAGTTTTCATGATTCTTTGGGGGAGCATGTGCTTTAAATGTATGGGGCATATGCAACCTCTGTTTTTCACATTCTCACTCTCTTATCGCAAGGACAAGACAATGACAGATGAATTTGTAAGTCACAATGACCCCTTCAGTCAGAATGTGGAGCGCTGAAATAAATACTAGTCAGTTGCTTCTTTTTACTATTTAATGCAGGTTTGAGGAATTCATTCTACAAGACCAAGGTGAACTGAAATGCTTGACAATCCACTTAACTGCTTCTGAGTACAACTGTGTATTTAAAGAAAATGCTTGAAGTTAAGTTTCTTCACAAAAGAAAGATCTTGGTAAGGCCAAAGCTCTCAATGTAGGAAAGAGTTGTGCAGTTGCATAGCGAGTGTGGGGCCACAGGGAAGTTGCCCCGGATGCAAAATGGTTAGAAAATGGAAAATGGCTTCTCCATGTGAACCAGGAAGTGACCTCTCCAGACAACGGGAACAACTCTTATTTTCTTATCTCTGTGGCTGTGATCTCCTGGGTGATGTGGATGCCCTTAGGCAGTTGAATATGCACACATACTCTGTCCATTTTCCTCCCTCCAACCACCACCCTCCGCATGGCCCCGGGCACTGGCAACCCACACTTTGCCACTGGAGCTGTTTGTATCCTGTCTACACAACTTCCTTTCCAGACGTTATAGTGGAGGCATTAAAAAAAGAGTGGCCAGCCTATTTGCCGTAACATTTGAAGCTGCTTATAATCTGAAGGATTGTCTTCTATATAGGAATCTATGGTTTTAATGGAACCTCTGACATTCTAGTAATAAGTTCCACCAAAACTTAGTATAGGATGCTGCCTTGAAATGACTCAGACCATTCAGCTAGATAGCTCAGCAGAGTCTATGCTAATGGCCACCAGCTATTCAGGCTTCAGGCAAGGACCTTTCCAGCCCTGTAGATGCCACCATATGTGGGAACATGGGAGAACACATACGTTGTATGAAGGTCTCTGGTTTAGGGTAGCTTGCTTTATAGAGGACAGTCCTCAACTTTAAGGGCTCTCCAGTCCATTTCCATGCACTCTGGCTTCTGTCACAGTGTTCTGGTGCACCAGCAGCGGTTTAGTCATGCGGGCCACATGACCCAGAAAGCTGTCTGTAGACAAACGCCAGCTCCCTCAGCCTGAAAGCAGAGATTAGCACCGCACCCCAAAGTCGAATTTGACTGGACTTAACTATCCAGGGGTCTTTTACCTACTGGTAAAGAACCCTAAGAAGGAAGAGATGGGGTCTTGAAGTTACCCATCAACAACACTTGGACAGAAGGAAGCAGATATGTCATCTGGACACAGTCTTCTCCACTAAGGGAATATGCACTGTATTTACATTATAGCAATTATTTCATAAGCATATAGTATAACACATGCAAATATATGTCCTATTAGGTACCCCTTTCCCCCTCTTTTTAGGCAATGTCTAAGTGACCACGATAAACCTGTATGCACTGTGTTTTATCCTGGGGATATTATCTGTCCCCTCCTTCCATCTTGATCTAACATACTGCCTTCTAATAGCAAGATTCTTGCCCTTTTACTGGCAAATGAAATCACACCCTCCCACGAGTAGCTCCAGTTTTCAGGCCACTCAGTAATTCCTGTAGAAGATTTGCTTAAAACGATGTAAAAGATCTTGTTGCAGAACTGTGTATGGGCTTCACAGCCTTCAAAGAGGTCCCAGTTTATGCAATACAATTATTATAGGTGCTATTCGATTCATTTCTGTTCTGCGGGCTGTTGATGCATTGAAGAACTGCATCCAACATTACTCACAAGCAGCAGCCTTTTAAAAGCAGTTTCCAGCCATCTCTGATCCATCAGCCTCGCAGGCCAAAAGATGATGAAGAAGAAAGCTCTTTTCGCAGGGTTTTGTGCGAGACCAGCCACTGGCCCCCATATAATGGGAATTCTGCCTCTACATCCAGCGCTCTAAAAAGGAATTTGCAACACTGCACATTCTCCATGTATGCAAATCCCCAAACAGATTTAGATGTATGTGTTCTGTTTCAAAATTTGCTAGCTGGCACATAAAAATTGTTACACTTAGCAATTTAGCACAAGTATAAGAAGAACGTCAGAGTATTATGCTTGGAGTCACATGTTTGCTGTGGCTTCTGAACAAGATCATGAGAACAAGAAGAAAGCATTACAAACTCAGAGACGTCACCACTGCATTGTTTTATAATCCAACATTAAAAAAATATAACTCAGGCTTCTGGATATAAAAAGTTAAGAAGAATGCAAGTCTTCATTCTAAACAAAACATTCAGTTTGATACAAAAGTGACGTAATAAAAATGTTTATGAAGCATCTGAACTGGTGCTTCAGTTCAGATGTATTGGTACTCTGAGGCTGCCATACAGACTGAATCTAAATATCCTTATTTCAGCCATGCACTGTCAATCTACGAAATCCCTAGAATTTTGATCCAAAGATACTTAATGTACTTATTTTGAACAACACAGTTTTCTTCACATTTCTTTTTTACACCCTGTTATCAAACGCATCAGCCAATCTGTTTACAGTAGACACAAAAAAGTCCAATGCAGCCTTTTTTCTATTAAAAAGGGTAAGAACGCACAACTGTAATAAAAGCTGGACTATTTATTTCGTGCCTTTTCCTTCCACCTTTCCTCCAATGAGCTCATGGTGGTATATATAGCTCTGCTCCTCACAATAACCCTGTGGTGCAGGTTAGGCTGAGAGTGACTGACTGCCAAGTGAGAATTGGAACAATGACCTCCCAGGTTGACTAACCACTACGCCACACTGTCTCTCTATATTTGTTGATACTGAATCTAAAGGCTCATCCACATGTCCTGTTGCTCCATTGCTTTCCCACCGGGGAAAACCTCTCTTTAGCACTCAGTTTGCTCCAATTTAGCACTAAAGAGTGGGCTTTTCAAGGAGTGGGGGATAAGCAAAAGTATGGACAAGCTCTTCATAAATATGCTATGAAATCTGATGCACAACTGCAGATTTCTTTTAGAAGAAAAGAAAAACCGAACTACTGAACTGTTCGTATATTTTGCATACGGGGGCCAACAATAAAAACAGACCAAGAGACCCAACTCTTCAGGTTGTTGGCAGTCTGCTCATAACAGTGACAAAAGAAACATCACAACATTTAATGCCGGCATGTCTTTCCCAAACCAGCTTTTTCTTTAATTGAGGCACTCAGCATTACGCACAAAAGAGTACACTGCCAATTACATTCCCTTTTAACAATGCAGCCCTCTCTAAGGAAAGTCTACCTCTCCTCAAATATATTGACAACCAAGCCAAACGTCTCCATTAAATTGCATCAACTTGTTACTGAAGTGAGATGAGCCCACACCCCGCAGTCTCCTGTGACTGGACTTAACTGTCCAGGGGCCATTTACCCTTTTTTACCTTTTACATCCAACAGCACTAAAAAGTCAAGAGACTCTTAGTCAAAAAAGAGAAAAAAAAGCATCCACCTGGATCTGGTTGCAATTTCGTATTCCGCACACATCAAAGGGGAGGAGATGGTGTTGAAGTCTTAAGACAAAGTTGAAGATTAATATTGGATTTAACAGTGATTGATGTCGTTATTTAAACCAGAAGCTGATTATTAGGTTCCCCAGCACTTATTTCCGCTACTTTTGCAAATACTTGAACACTAATTAATGCAGCTCGTTCAAGCTTTGCTTTGGGAGCTATCTAAAAAAATGGAAAGGAGGATGCACAAATCAAAACATTCCAGCGAGCAAATGGTGAGAGGAACCCAAACTATTCAAAATGTGATATCTGGTCTTTTTTATAAGAGAGAGAGAGAGAGAGAGAGAGAGAGAGAGAGAGAGAGAGAGAGAGAAGCCAGAGTAAAGCAGAAGCCATCCATCACTGACCTAAAATGAAATAACAGTCAGTCCAGGAAAAACTTGACTGAAGAACCCAGAGGCTTTTGGTCTCAGTCAGAAGAGAGCTCTTGTGTAATTGATTAGCAACTTGAGGGGAAGTTTAGAAACGGCACAGTGAGGCCTTTGAAAATTACTCGAAGCACAACACTTCACTTCTATTGCTCACTTTCCTGCCTGGCTTTCAGAATCCCAATTTGGCTAAAGCAAAGGGCACTCTGGTTTGCGTTGTTGGGGTATTGGGTGAGGGGGCAAACAAGTACTCCAAATTCATGGTCCTACCCAGTTTTTGTTGAGGAGAAAATGTGCCAGTACTCATCATGAAGTTGCTACAGTAAGTGTCACACTTTAAGCATGTTCTGTGGGGGTTATGGTACTGTGTAGCGTTGAGTACCCACAGAAAAAAGCCATGGTCCTATCAGTAACATCAATGCAACACAAACACTGTTCTAGTTTATGCCTGTTCCCAGACCACAAGCGGTACAAATCTGCCTCCACTTTAAAGAAGACAGATTAGAAAGAGTTGCAAAGTCCAAGAGTGATGTGGTTGCATTTGCCCTCTGATTACTTCCACGGAGCTCTAAGTGACGGCTAGATGTGGTTTGGGTGAAGGTTACCAGATGTCCCTGTTTCCAGGGGACAGTCCCCAGATATACAGCTTTCTCAGCATTCACATGTAGATAGCAAACAATAAGTGTCCTCGGATTCATTGGGGGGAAAACTGGTAACCTTAGTTTGGCTGGATTGTTCAGTTATATATGACAACAGCTGATCCATGTCCTGTTAAGAAAACCAGCACTGTATATAACCACATGCTCCATCCTAAATACATGGAAGGCTGTAGGTCAGGGAGCCAGTAGCTCCAGCTTGCATTACCAATGGCCAGCAATGATGGACATCCTAGTCCAACAGCATATGGAAGCAACCACAATGTAATGATAATCAAGAGACAAAAGTAAATTAGGGGTCACCCTAGCAGTGGTAGAGAATGGCAGAAGCAGCAGGCTCACAGTTTGCACTGGCCAGAACATTAGGTAGGGGGGAGCAAGGAAAAATGCTGGCACAGCAAAGGGACTCAGATTGCACCCACTGCCACACTCAAAACAACCCATTTCAAGGGATGGGTTTCCCCTGGCAACAACCATCAGTAGATTCCGAAAACCAGATGACTTTCTAAGGATATATTCCCCCATCTCTTTTGGCTCTTGGAAGCGATGGTTTTCATTTAACCTTAGCTAATTTTTTCGTCCCTTTGCCATAGCCTGAGCCAACGGCGTCGAAACCAGTACCACATACTGAGCCCTGAAGTGCAGAGCAGCACACAGTTGCAGTCGCTCACAAAGTTGGGACTGTGGACAATGTGGAACTTCGCAAAAGTGCAGCTTCCATAGGCTGGAACGAGCCACGTGAATCACCCCTAATCTAAGAACAAGACTACCCATTTTCTAATAAATGAATAAGGAGTGCAAATGAGTGGTATGTGCACTTGTGACTTTTCTGGCAAACACCATTCATAACCATGCACCCATTTCAATAAATGTATCAAATGTAAAATCTCGTTATGGACGTCTAATGTTAAAACAGAGCTTTAGAGCCAAACCAGATGTAACGTTAATCACATGGATGTAATTGAGAGACATATTTCATTAAAAAAATAAAATGTCCATGGCTTGGGGCAGTGCTGAGTATCTTAATGCCAAGACTACAGTAAATAGAAGGGGGAGTTTAGCCCTTTGTCCCCTCCTGTAGTCCTGCCAAATCATACATTACTTCTGAGATGCTGCTACCTACATTGGAAGTGAAGGCTACACACACACACACACACACACACACACGTGTGTGTGTGTGTGTGTGTGGTCCTAACACTGTTCAGGCCCCCTACAGTTGCTATTTAATTCCTCTTTTTTAAAAACCTGCATGTTAATTGCAATCAAGCAGGTAACATCCCATCTAACTTGGCCCCAGAAATACATGCACAGAAAGCCAATGGGGAAATAAAATGGCTCATTGGCAGGCAACTCTACCAGGGTCACCTCAAACCGAAACAGCTAACCTAGTTGGCAACCACGCAGGCCCCAGATTCACTTTAATCCTAAAGGTTAATCGGCATGTTTTAGGAACCGGCTGGCTGTGCTGCTCTGAAGATGTATGAATGCACCCCCGCAAACGGCCAACTATCAATATTAATTGCATCACTTAAGCCTAAGAAGGGAACAATCAGATTGAAACATGACATCTTTGAGTCTATGGCATCCTCTATGCGGACGACTTAATTCAGTCCTGGAAACTGCAGATGGTTTAATTCAGTGTTGGAAACTGTCAGGCAGCAAGTTTCACTCAGGTAGGCTGCAGCAGCTGTTCCTTCTTCTTTCAGTCCTTTGCTCACACCCACCACAGGTCCTTCCTCCCCCTTTCTTTTCTTAATCACCGATTCATTCTTTGCACACTGAGTTCTGAAGATACAGCAGTGATAAGAGCACAGAAATCGGCTTGAGAGAAAACCTGACATACCATTACTGTGCAAAGGGGAAGGGATAACTAATCATCCTTTGCAACTCAGAACGTTACTTGGATTTGAAGGTGGACCTTCAGGAGATCTTCATGGTAACTCACACCCCTAAAATCTTTTCATTTCCCCCAGATAGTTTGAAGTCTACAGTTGTTTTATTTCCCCTTTTTTCCCAGGTGAAGCAATGCTTTTACAGGTGCTCCACTGGAGAGGGGTAAGCAGACCCTTGAGCGAGGCAGAGCACACCCTACTGGCAAAGGACAACTGTCACGACCCCTTAATAAAGCCGGCCAGGTGCAAAATAAAAGGGGGCGCCCACCCCCCATGCACACACAAATAAGAGACACAAGTTGGGGTCCTTCTCTTTCTGTAGTTTGTGGCAGACTGCTGTGCCACAAGCACGAAGGCCCGCTCTTTTAATGAAAGAGGCAACAGGCAGCCTCACTTACACCATCTAAAAGGGACTAGAAACTTGCGTTCCACGGTGCAATTCCTTGAAGGCAACTTAGAACTTGAGAAGAGCGGGGAGGGCAGCCTTCCCTCTGTTCTTGTCACATCTCCCCCCAGGCGAAAAAAGTGAACATCTTGCCAAATATCTCCGCGCGCGCGCCCCTTCCCCAACTCGTTCTTCCCCCTGTTGGTCTCTTTGGAAATCTAAAACGGATTCTCTATTCACTGCACAATGAGGCAATTCATCGCCTAAGCAGCAGCAGAGTGGAAAAGGCACTGCTCTCTTTCCCTGGGAGGCGAAAGGAGAAGGGAGAGGGAGCGAGAGGGAGATATCCAGGCAAAGCGAGCGTTTCACCGGGGGTGGTTGGGGAGTGGGGGGGGGGAGAGGAACGAAGGCAGCCCCATGGCTACGCGAGTGCCGAGATTTCCCCTTGCCCAGGTGCTTACCTGCGATCTCCTGATAGGGGATGTTGAGCAGGCTGAATCCTTTGGCTTTGTACGCCTCCCTCACCTCGCCGCAGCTCCGCGCTTTCGCGTCCGCCGCTCCGGCGCGCAGCGACAGCAGCAGCCCCAGCAGCGCCCCGAGCAGCGCCCCGATCCAAGGAACCATGATGCCCAAAAAAGGGGGTAAGAACAGACCAAAAAGAAAGAAAAGAGACACCCCTCTTCTTTCACCCCCGCCTCCCCCCTCCAATCCCCAAAAAGAGAGCCCCTCGCCAAATCCACTTGGAAAGATAAATCCCACGGAAGAGCCTTCTACCAGAGCCCCGAGTCCTGCGCAGCCGTGCACGCCTCGACAGAGCGCACCCCCGCGGGGGAAAGAGCAACCGGGAGCCCCCCTCCCGTCGCGGCCAAACTTTGCGAAGCCGGCTGGGAAGGCGAAGGAGGAGGGCGCACCCGAGGCAGGCGAGGCAAGGCGGCAGCCGCCCGCCCCTTCTCTCGTCTCTCCGCCTCCTTCTCCTCCTCCCTTCTTCCTTCCTCGGCGGGTCCCGTTAAAGTCCGGCCCGGCTCAACGCCGCTGGTGGTGGGGCGCGCTGATCCTCGGCGCCCGGGAGCGCGGAAAGCCCGGAGGTGCGGCGCGGAGGCTGGAGATGGCGAAGCAGCCGCTGGCTGGGCTTTACGCACGGGGAGGAGGAGAGCCTGGAGAGGGTGGCTTGGCTTGGCTGTTGCGCGCTGCGCTGCTGGTGCTGCTGAGAGGCGGGCATCCAGGAAAGGGGAGCCGCTGCGCCGCGCAGCCTGCCCAGAACAGCAGCAGCAGCAGCAGCAGCAACCGCCTCCTGGCAGAACAGGCGGCCGCGGCAGCCTAGCAGGGAGCCGGCAGGAGCGCACGCGGGGCAGGCGGGCGAGCGGCCGAGGAACGTGCTCCACATTGCAGCGGCGGCTTGCCGGTGAGGAGGAGCGCGAAGGAAAACCCGGGATGGACTCCCGAGTCGTGTCCCCCCCCCCCTCTCGCCGCCGACCAACGCTGCCCGCTCCCAAATGAAAAGAACGCCCCGCTCTCTCCAGAGGGGAGGAACCCCACAACGCACGTTTTCGCCCAGAGCACCCCCCACTTTATTCATCAGGAAACGGGGGGGGGGCTCATGCGCGGAAAGGATGGGGGGTCCCTTAGCATCCCCTCCCCAAGTTAATAACAAGGGTATCCTTGTAAGTGGGGGCCCCCATCCCACTAAGCAGGGGACATGTTGACATTAAGCAGGGGAATCGTACCCTGCTTATCTCCAGTGATACACGGATTTGGGGGGGGGGGGCTGTGGTCTTGCTGATGTTGTTCCCATTGACCAGCATGACCAATGGTTAGTGGGGGGAAGCTGGAGTGCAGCAACGTCTGCAGCAGCTCAGGCTCTCCTTCCTTGCAGTGCCCCAGGAAATGTGGTGACATCAGGGACAGCGATAAAGAGGGTGACCAACTTTGCTTTTCATCAGTCCCTTCTTCTCCGTCCTTAACAATGCCTGGGTGTGCAGACACTGGCCAGGCATCATACAGTGAAAAGCTTCTGAGAAGCTGTCTTAAACTAAGCAAAACCTTTGCTCCATCTAACTCAGAATTGTGTTGCAAGAGGTCTATTCCAGCCCTACCTGAAAATGCCAGGGACTGAATCTGGGCTTTTAGCATACAAAGCATTTACTCCACCACTGAGTTATACCGCTCCATAAAAAAAAGGAACAGGAGCAGGCACAACTGGATTCCCTCCACCCCAGTCAGTTGATCACCTTCAGTGCCAGATTTGGGGCAGTGGAGGCAGTTCTCCTGCACAGGATGCCTTACTACCAAAGACTACCAAAGTCTGCCCCTGACACCTTATAACTGACTGCCAGATGTGAGGCTATGGATAACTGTTTTACCAAATCCAGCTACAGTACCTGAAGGAGGACTATACGATTGGGGTATAATACCCTCTCCTTCTCATATCCTGCAGAACATATAGCTTGGCTCACTTGCTTGAGTCACCTGCAACTACATGTTGCTGTGATTTATACTTTTGCCTCCATTTGTAGCATATTAAATATTAGGCTGACCTCCCATAATCACAGCGATTCTGCAAGGTAGATTACTGAACACCATTATTAGCATTATTATTACAGTTGCTATTAAAGGTAAAGGGTAAAGGGACCCCTGACCATTAGGTCCAGTCATGGCCGACTGTGGGGTTGTGGTGCTCATCTCACTTTATTGGCCAAGGGAGCCGGCGTACAGCTTCCGGGTCATGTGGCCAGCATGACTAAACCGCTTCTGGCGAACCAGAGCAGCGCATGGAAACACCTTTTACCTTCCCGCCGGAGTGGTACCTATTTATCTACTTGCACTTTGACGTGCTTTCGAACTGCTAGGTTGGCAGGAGCAGGGAATGGGCAACGGGAGCTCACCCCGTCACGGGGATTCGAACCGCCAACCTTCTGATCGGCAAGTCCTAGGCTCTGTGGTTTAACCCACAGCGCCACCCACTTCCCACTACAGTTGCTATTAGAGCTGAGTAAAAGAGACCTGCTTAAGATTTGAAATAAAGATGCCCCAATTCAGGCTACATTTCTAGGAGTACATGGAATTGTAGGGCCTTGCATAACAAGGGCCCCGGGTGGGCCAGGAACAGCGGCTGACAGAAGACCATGGGGATGGATCCAGTGGGTTGGGAAGATCTCTATTGGTGTTGGGAGCACTCAAGCAAGGGGATCCTGGGGGAGATCCTGAGGAGGAAATTGTTCTCACCTCATGCCATCTCCCCACAAGTCCCACAGCACAATGCACAAGTTTTGTCTCCATCTCCAGGGCTATCTGAGGCAGACTCTGGGAGAGGGATACTCTGCCTGTCCCATCTGCCTCTGAGGAGGCAGCAAAACCTCCATCACCCAGCTCCCAGAGGTGCCAACACAGTTCAGCATTCTCAGGAAAACGCTAGGTTGCTTGCCCAGTCGGAGAGCCAGACTCACTTGCCACACTGAGTTGTGTCCTGTACCCTGAGTTCAAGTTCTTCCTTGAATGGGACTTACTTTTGAGCAGACAGGTGTAAATTTGTGCTGTTCTCCCATTTCTTACAGGGCACTCCTATAGTCCTGGAGTCCCAATGTCTTGCCCACTACAGGACCCTCAGGCACCCCCCTGGCACCCAGCAATAACTCCTTGCCTTCCAATATTATTTGTTTAAGCCAGGTGTGGGGAACCTTTGATCCTTCAGGTGTTATGAACTGCAAGTCCCATCAACGAATGGCCAAGAGAGATGGAAGTTGGAGAGCAAAGGTTTCCCAAGACCTGCCAAAGGTGGATTAATTTTGGCTTTGTGGCAATTGTTTGGGGAGGGTTGTCTGTTTGGGGGGGGTGAGGTTGGGCGGGGGGCTGCTTTTGTTTGTTTTGGGAGATGTCGGTATTAGCTTGTTTTTGAGAGGGCAGTTATCTGAGCGTAGCTTTCTTCTGTGAAATGGATCTTTTCTGATGCTGCCAGCAGTTTTCTGTATTCTTGAATGTATCCCCAAGGTCCAGAATAGTTGGGGTCCCCTGGTATATACAGGTACCTGAAGCTAAGCCTCATTGAACTCATTACTAATCCCCATGCAGCAACTGTGCCAAATCTCATCTTCTGTGACATGGTGGTCATGATGAGTTTTCTCCTATGTGAATTGCCTGATGTGAAACTCCAGGTGACTCAAGTCATCTTGTAATTGTGATGAGGACAAAGTTGCAGCTGGCTATTTTTGGTCAGTATGACTAAAGGCTTTGCCACACCACTTTGCAATTCTAATGTCAGAGATAAGGGGAGAGCAAAAGATGTGCAGCCAAATACCTCTGGTGGGACCAAACAGTTGCATCTATTAGTTGTGAAAACGTGATGGCAAGTGCAAAAAAACTTACTTCACTTTTAAGTGGATATCATCTACAACACGGCTGTCCAACAGGTCGATCGCAATCTACCGGTCGATCGTGTGCTGTCCCTGGTCGATCCTGGATCTGGTCAATCCAATGGGTAGATCACTGCCAGTTTATTTATAGTGGGAGTAGATCACAGTCTCTTGGAAATTGGACACCCCGATCTACAAGATTGTAGCCATGCACTTTCCCACAACTGCAGCAAAGTCAGAAGCTGTTGGCATGCTGTCCTTTGACTTTCTATTAGAGCCGAGCAAAATTATCACTAGTGAAAATGCTTTTGGGAAGATAAACCTATCTAAGTGCCCCTAAAAACCTATCAATTGTACCCTTTTTGTTTGGAAGGGCCGTGTTTTCTCCTCTGTGCCCCAGCCAATTAGGGATAATGTAATGAGAGAGATGACCTCACACCTCACACAGTCAGATTTTGCTTATGCAGTATCATCCCAGTCAGTTGCAGTATATTATTTTCCATTCAGCAGCCTAACAGCCCATGGATAGAAACTGTTTTTTAGCCTGTTGGTACAACTGATTATACTTCTGTATCTCCTACCTGAGGGTAGAAGATTAAAGAGGTGCTGCCCGGGGTGTGAATCGTCCCTGAGAATTTTTCTCGCTCTCCTAAGGCAACGATCCCCTGCGATGTCATCTAGCGGGCTCAGAGGACAGCCCATGATATCATGTGCTGTGTTCACCACCCACTGTAAAGTCTTTCTGTCCATGGCTGTTAAGCCAACGTACCACACTGTGATACAATATGAGAGGACACTTTCTATTGTGGACCAGTAGAAGGAGGTCATCAGTTGTTGTTTAACATTGTTCTTTCGCAAGACCCTGAGAAAATGGAGTCTCTTTTGGGCCTTCCTAACCACCTGAGTTATATTGTTTTTCCAAGTGAGGTTTTCACTAAGGTAAGCTCCCAGGAATTTAAAGGAAGAGTTTGATGAGGCCCAAAGCTACTGAAGGTAATGGGGCCCTTTATATGTCCAGCTGTCCTTTGTCAACAACAAATTGTCACTGTTCTTTTGTGTTGAATATATGCTATATGGTAATTAAAGGTAAGGTAAAGGTACCCCTGCCCGTACGGGCCAGTCTTGACAGACTCTGGGGTTGGTGCGCCCATCTCACTCTATAGGCCGGGGGCCAGCGCTGTCCGGAGACACTTCCGGGTCACGTGGCCAGCGTGACATCGCTGCTCTGGCGAGCCAGAGCCGCACACGGAACGCCGTTTACCTTCCCGCTGGTAAGCGGTCCCTATTTATCTACTTGCACCCGGGGGTGCTTTTGAACTGCTAGGTTGGCAGGCGCTGGGACCAAGCAGCGGGAGCGCACCCCGCCGCGGGGATTCGAACCGCCGACCTTTCGATCGGCAAGCCCTAGGCGCTGAGGCTTTTACCCACAGCGCCACCTGCGTCCCTTATATGGTAATTAAGAACGGATTAAGTTTGAGAACCAGGGTACCACTGTATATAGAAATGAGCAAACCAGTGATATTTTAGTGAGCAAGCTAGCAGGCGGGGCCCATTACCTACGTCATAGGAGCCTACGCAACACAAAACACTGTTGCTGTATGTAGGTTTTCTTTTATTTGTTTTTTATCTTATATTTTGGAAATGTACATCCAGGTTTGGTTTTGTTTTTTCAAGAGAGTGGGGCCCTAAGCTATAGCTTGTTTAGCTTATATGTAAATCCTGCACTGGGTAGGATGACCAGGTGAAAAAGATGATGTAGCGAGGAAGAAGAGATGAAAATAATGTCAATAAATTTCACATCTGGCAACCAATGGGCCCCTTGGGTTTCAGATAGTACATGGGTAGACAAGTCTAAAAAGCCTGGAACACCATTTTTCACAACTGTCTAGCATCTATGGTGGCACATTTACCAGAAGTAAGGTATTTAGCAGTAACTCTGGAAATGTATATTCAATTCTGCCTAGACTAAACCTCCTGATGTAAATTGTGCTCTAGGAGGCTTAGTTTGGTCAGAATAGAGTATTCTGGTAAATGTGCCACTATAGCCTCTAGAGGGCCATGGAAATTTGTGTCCAGGTTTTTAGACTCATCTACCCACGTACTGCCTGAAACCAAAGGGGAGCATTGGTTGCCAGATATGAAATAAATTGACACTATTTTCAGTTCTCCTACTCCACTAACAGGGTTCAGCTTTAATATTTGTATAGAAAAGTGACGCGGGTGGCGCTGTGGGTAAAAGCCTCAGCGCCTAGGGCTTGCCGATCGAAAGGTCGGCGGTTCGAATCCTCGCGGCGGGGTGCGCTCCCGTTGCTCGGTCCCAGCGCCTGCCAACCTAGCAGTTCGAAAGCACCCCTGGGTGAAAGTAGATAAATAGGGACCGCTTACTAGCGGGAAGGTAAACGGCGTTTCCGTGTGCGCCTCTGGCTCGCCAGAGCAGCGATGTCACGCTGGCCACGTGACCCGGAAGTGTCTCCGGACAGCGCTGGCCCCCGGCCTATAGAGTGAGATGGGCGCACAACCCTAGAGTCTGTCAAGACTGGCCCGTACGGGCAGGGGTACCTTTACCTTTACCTTAGAAAAGTGAAATTCAGCAGACCCAGTTTGTCAGCCTCCCTCTGCCCCAAAAAGAAAAAGAAAATAAATTACTGAAAAGGTATTGCTAAGCATCAGCAGAGAGACATTTTGCCTACTTTAAGATGCTGTCAATGTCCCTGTGAATATGACTCACAGTGTTATGGAGAAGCATAACTTTCACATTCCAAATGCCTTGTGGAGCAGGCGACAATGCATCTCAGGGTGGTCTGTTTACAGAGACTTAGCCCCTCCCTCATTGGCTCCGAGGGATGCAGGTGGTGCTGTGGGTTAAACCACAGAGCCTAGGACTTGCTGATCAGAAGGTCGGCGGTTTGAATCCCCATGACGGGGTGAGCTCCCTTTGCTTGGTCCCTGCTCCTGCCAACCTAGCAGTTCGAAAGCACATCAAAGTGCAAGTAGATAAATAGGTACCGCTCTGGCGGGAAGGTAAACAGCATTTCCGTGCGCTGCGCTGGTTTGCCAGAAGCGGCTTAGTCATGCTGGCCACATGACCCAGAAGCTGTATGCCGGCTCCCTTGGCCAATAAAGCGAGATGAGTGCCGCAACCCCAGAGTTGGCCACAACTGGACCTAATGGTCAGGGGTCCCTTTACCCTTTACATTTACATTGGCCCCAGGCCAGGACTGACTACTTTTATATGACTGGAGAAGTCTTAGCCTTCCTTGTAGCAGCCTCCTTGATGCAACATAGCATGTTACTTTGATTCTTAGGAGTAAATGGCAACTTTACGGCCGTACTCCGAGCCAACACTGGGCTGTTTGCTAAACCTATTCCATGCCCTGGCAACCAGAGTAATTAGAAAGTCAGTCTGGTGCACATAAAAGTTCATTACTGAGACCATGGGAAAGAGGTTGAGCCTATAGTTAAAAAAAGAAGAAAAGGAGGGAGCTCATAAAAAGCTGTCCCCTATTTGGAGCAAGCTCAGAAAAGGTGCATAGATAGTTGTTTTGGGACTACAGCTCACATCATCCCTAGCTACCGGGACCAGTGGTCAGGAGTGATGGGAGCTGTAGTCCAAAAACAGCTGAAGACGCAAGTTTGGGAAACTCTCATCTACACAGACTGGCATTAGCTCTGCAGGGTTTCAGATCAGTGTCTGTTCCAACCTTATAGGGATTGAACCTGGTATCATCTGCATGCAAAGCAGTCCCTTTGCTACTGTGCTACAGCTCTTCCCCAAAGGAAGGGGGGGTGAGAAATCTGGAGCCTTGAAACATTTTCTGTGGCCATATCTATGAAGAATGACTGACGCATATTAAACACAGAAAGGTTATGTCAAAAGCTGTGTGGGTAGGATGAGCAATCGGGAACAGCATTTGCTAGGCTTCTTCTTGAGGGACACTTTTTTTTTGAAAATGGAAAGAACTCTATACTTGGACTGAAATAGAAATTACTTGCTGAGGATTCTATATGAGGCTTCTGCAGTTTCTCACAGTGACTCAAATAGGAACATAGAAAGGCACCTTGTACCGAATGCGACCATGGATCCTTCCACTTTGGTGTTGTCCAAACTGACCTGCAGTGGCTCGATAGGGTTTCAACTGGGGTTTTCTCAGCTCTGCCCAGAGACATTTTCTGGGGGACAGGTGGGTTTGGGGGACTTCCTGGTCTGGAATGGGGTTACTGTGTCCCTGAAGGAGCAGGTGTGCTGCCTGGGAGTCATTTTGGACTCACAACTGTCCATGGAGGTAAAGTCAGTTCCGTCTGGTACGCCAGCTGAGATCCTACCTGCTGCACATTTTCTCACCAGAATGGCACATGCTCTGGTTTTCTCCTGCTTGGACTACTACAATGCATTCTATGTGGGGCTATCGTTGAAGGTGACTCAGAAACTAACTAAATCCAGATGCAACAGCTAGACTGGTGACTGGGAGTGGCCGGCAGGACCATATTGTACTGGTCCTCAAGGATCTTCACTGGCTCCCAGTATATTTCTGAGCACAATTCAAAGTGTTGGTGCTGACCTTTGAGGCCCTAAATGGCCTCAGACCAGTATACCTGAAGGAACGTCTCCACTCTCATCATTCAGCCCAGACACTGCCCAGGTCCAGTGCCGAGGGCCTTCTGGCCGTTCCCTCACTGCAATAAGTGAGGTTGCAGGGAACCAGGTAGAGAGCCTTCTCAGTAGTGGTGCCCCCCTCCCCCATGGCACATCCTCATCTCAGGTGTCAAAGAGATAAACAACTATACAACTTTTAGAAGACATCTGAAAGCAGCCCTGTATCAGGAAGCTTTTAATGGTTGTTGTTACATTATGTTTATATATGTGTTGGAAGCCACCCAGAGTGGCTGGGGCAACCCAGCCAGATGGGTGGAGTATAAATAATAAAATTATCATCCTCTTCATTACAGATTGAGCCTGGCACCTTCTGCAGGCAAGACAGATGCTCCAGCACTGAGCCATGACTCTTCCCCAAAGGAAGGAGGAGATGGAAGCCGGAGCCTTGAAACTTTTGCATGCAAAGCAAATCATCTGGAAATGCTCGCTGTCATCCTGGGAGTCAACATTTTGGAAACAAAACCCAGGGCCCACGTGAAAGAAGGATTATTGGGGAGCAAAAGGCCTGCCAATGCAAACAATCCAAGCAAGGGATTTTGGGCAAATAGCCACCTGCATTGTAGGGGAGGAGGTGGGTTGGCATTTTGCCTCCTGGCAAAGCAGAGCCCCACACTTGGAATAAAAGGGGGGAGCAGTCAGGGAGGTGCTGAGCACCTGCTCTGGCCGCTTTTCCTGATCCCCTACAGAGACTTGCCTCATACATTCAGAAGGAGTCGAGAACGGTTAGCGCAAAGCCTCAGTCGAGATGTAGCCGAGCATTTGTTCACTCTCTGTATCCCTTTGCTGCCTGAAAAAAAAAGTGGCAGCCATCACAGGTTCTTCCTGTCCTCATTTTCCAAGATATATTACCAGGAACAATCACGCAGAGTTGCACAAAGCAGAGTTTCAAATTGCCCTGTGAGTTTATAGCGAGTTTCTTTATTTGTCCATTTTAAAAAGCTCCCCTGATGTGGATTGAGCAATAGCAGCAGCATGGGCAAAGGAAATGGTAATGCGTGCTTGCAATGAACAGCTGAGACAATATGTTTGCCATTAAGCAGAGTTAAGCATGACAAGGGAGGTCGGGTCTGGCACTGGAAGCTGGCAGAGTCAAACACGTGAGGAGGATCCTGCCCTGATGTGTCTCCCACTAGCAAGAGATGCAGGGATGGAGGCGAAAGTTGTTGAGATTTGTATTTCTATGCAAACCTTTCCAATTTGAGTTTCCCAGAACAACACACAAAACGAATCACAGCTCTCAGTCAAAATCCACACGTCTCCGAATTTCGCCGTGCAGGTCTCCAACCAGGTAATATGTACACGAATGTGTATATTATAGGTAAGTCTGCCTACAAATGCATATGCTGGAGCAAAGAACACATAAAATGCATTATATTTGGGGAAATGTGTTCATTAGGAAAAGTTCACACTAAGATGCAGATGAGTTTTTATGCTATTGTTATGCTATGTATTGCTTTGTGCTATATTCTCTGTTTTATTGGATTTGTATCTAGCCATTTCGGGACGCGGGTGGCGCTGTGGGTTAAGCCACAGAGCCTAGGACCTGCCGATCAGAAGGTCGGTGGTTCGAATACCTGCGACGGGGTGAGCTCCCGTTGCTTGGTCCCTGCTCCTGCCAACCTAGCAGTTCGAAAGCACATCAAAGTGCAAGTAGATAAATAGGTACCACTCCGGTGGGAAGGTAAATGGTGTTTCCGTGCGCTGCTCTGGTTTGCCAGAAGCGGCTTAGTCATGCTGGCCACATGACCCGGAAGCTGTACGCCGGCTCCCTCTGCCAATAAAGCGAGATGAGTGCCGCAACCCCAGAGTCGGCCACGACTGGACCTAATGGTCAGGGGTCCCTTTACCTTTATCTAGCCATTTCACTGCATTTTAAATAATTAAAGGAAGAAGAAGAGTACAGCTGAATTGAACCAAAGACTTTGTCTGGCTTCCTAATATGGTACCTTGGGTTAAGAACTTAATTCGTTCTGGAGGTCCGTTCTTAACCTGAAACTATTTTTAACCACTTTAGCTAATGGGGCCTCCTGCTGCCACTGCACCGCCGCCGCGTGATTTCTGTTCTCGTCTTGAAGCAAAGTTCTTAACCCGAGGTACTAATTCTGGGTTAGCGGAGTTTGTAACCTGTAGTGTCTGTAACCTGAAGCTTCTGTAACCCGAGGTACCACTGTAGTCCTGAGCAAGTAACTTACATTTTTCTTTCGATTCTCCTAAAAGTGTCTCTCAAGAAGAAACTTAGCAAATGCTGTTCCTGATTGCTCATCCTGCCCACATAGCATTTGACATAACCTTTCTGTGTTTAATATTCATCAATCATTCTTAATATGCCTACAGAAAATGAGTTGAAATCTAGTTCTAAGGAACTTAGGAAATGTAAACCATGAATATTATTGAAGGAATAATGGAAGAAAGTAGCAGGACGTCAACTAAATGGGGATTAGTATGAAAATGTAGTCGCAGTTGTCCATACATTTAAAGCCTGGATAGCTCAGTTGGTTAGAGCAAGGTACTAATAATGCCAACGTTGTTAGTTCGATCCCTGCATATTCCTGTACTGCAGGGGGTTGGACTAGATGATCCCCAGGGTCCCTTCCAACTCTACAATTCTGTGATTTAAGGCAACCCTAAAGAATCATGAGAACTGTAATTTACCCCTCACATCGCTACTATTCCCAGAACCCTTAACAAACTACAGTTCCCAATATTCTTGGGAGTGCTCTAAATATATGGTTTGTATTCCACCTCCCTATCCTTTGCCATCCAAATATTTTAAGAGGTTTTCTACTGCCTACCCCCATGTCATGTCTCCTCTCAGGATTCTCGTTCTATTCAGGGTTGGTGTCAGACGTCATCAGGGAGGTGCTGTAATTAAGCCTGTATTCCTGTGCACATTTTAACCTTGGAGTAAGGCAAGAGTAAAGGACTCCTGGATGGTTAAGTCCAGTCAAAGGCGACTATGGGGTTGCGGTGCTCATCTTGCTTTCAGGCCGAGGAAGCCAGTATTTGTCCACAGACAGTTTCCGGGTCATGTGGCCTGCATCACCAAACTGCCTCTGGCGCTATGGGACACCGTGACAGAAACCAGAGTGCATGGAAATGCACAGAAATGCAAGGGACGTGGGTGGCACTGTGGTCTAAACCACTGAGTTTCTTGAGCTTGCCGATCAGTAGGTTGGTGGTTCAAATCCCTGCGATGGGGTGAGCTCCCATTGCTCTGTCCCAGGTCCTGCCAACTGCTAGCAGTTCGAAAGCACGCCAGTGCAAGTAGATAAATAGGTACTGCTGCGGCGGGAAGGTAAACCTTGGAGTAAACCATGGGTAGGCAAACTAAGGCCAGGGGTCAGATCCAGCCCAATCACCTTCTCAATCCGGCCGATGGACGGTCCGGGAATCACCTTTTTTTTACATGAGTAGAATGTGTACTTTTATTTAAAGTGCATCTCTGGGTTATTTGTGGGGTGTGTCTGGTGTTTTTACATGAGTAGAATGTGTGCTTTTATTTAAAAAGCATATCTGGGTTATTTGTGGGGCATAGGAATTCATTCATTTTTTTCCTTCAAAATATAGTCCGGCCCCCCACATTGTCTGAGGGACAGTGGGTTGTCCCCCTACTGAAAAAGTTTGCTGAACCCTGGAGTAAACCCTATTGAACAGAGTGGAATGTACTTCTGAGTAAACATGTTTAGGGTTGTGCTGCAAAAGGTTCATAGGCCCAATGAGAGCACTTCTGCCATTGTGTTTGCTTGGTCCCAGCCTCCCAACTGTGCTCCTGACTGGCCATACCACACAGTTATGGGGCAGTTATGGGTCACTCCCAACTCTCCTGAAAGAAAGCGAAAATCTATGTCATTCCCTTCTAGTCCTTTAACCTCCCCTTTGAAAGTTAAGCCCACAATTCAGTGGTCTTCAAAATGTTTGCAAGGGCTTTGTAGTCCACACTGGTAATTTCTGTATGTATATTACCATCAGAAACACCCAACAAGTTATAGCAACATTACTCAACAGAACATTTAATATGCCAGCCACCCTTGATGGACAAGCTGATTTGCATTGCTTTTGAGCTAGAACAATGTCGAACTAAAAAGTGAATCAATTTAAGGCAATTTACCATTATGTCTTGTTCACACATTCCATTAAAGCTTTAATCTTTCTGACAATTAGAAAACCCATAGTGTGCGACTACATCCCAATTTGGACATCAGATGTACACAAAAATATTTTCCAAGAAGTAATACGGTTTTAAAATGATAACTGATTGGCAATGTGTTTAAAAATATATGGAGCTCCTTTTTCTCCTTTGCAAAAGATCATCAAAGGGCTAAATATATTTTGTAAAGTACTGCTGTAATGATTCCATTTACAAAAGGATATAATTTGCTATCTTAGTTTCACAATGAATGGAAACCTAATGAATCATGCAGGCTTTAGCGTTCAAAAGAAATATGGGGAATCTGAGACCAAATTGGAACATTAATTTTGACAATGAGTGGATCTTGTTATATCCCCCTTTTATTTTGTTAGTAGGTCAGTGTTTCCCCAACTTGGGTCTCCAGCTGTTTTTGGACCACAACTCCTGTCATCCCTAGCTAGCAGGACCAGTGGCCCAAAAACAGCTGGAGGCCCAAGTTTGGGAAACACTGTTTTATATCAACCATTCATGCTCCCAACTGAAAGTTGTGCCACTGCAATCTCAGACCTACAACCAGCCAGCGTGGTGTAGTGGTTAAGAGCGGTGGACTCGTAATCTGGTGAACCGGGTTCGCTTCCCCGCTCCTCCACATGCGGCTGCTGGGTGACCTTGCGCTAGTCACACTTCTTTGAAGTCTCCCAGCCTCACTCACCTCACAGAGTATTTACTGTGGGGGAGGAAGGGAAAGGAGATTGTTAGCCGCTTTGAGACTCCTTAGAGGCAAAGGGACCCCTGACCATTAGGTCCAGTCGTGGCCGACTCTGGGTTTGCGGTGCTCATCTCTCTTTATTGGCCGAGGGAGCCGGCGTACAGTCATATGACCAGCATGTCTAAGCCACTTCTGGCGAACCAGAGCAGCGCACGGAAACGCCGTTTACCTTCCCACCGGAGTGGTACCTATTTATCTACTTGCACTTTGACGTGCTTTCGAACTGCTAGGTTGGCAGGAGCAGGGAATGGGCAACGGGAGCTCACCCCGTCGTGGGGATTCGAGACGCCGACCTTCTGATCGGCAAGTCCTAGGCTCTGTGGTTTAACCTACAGTGCCACCCGTGTCCCTTTGAGACTCCTTAGGGTAGTGATAAAGTGGGATATCAAATCCAAACTCCCCCTCCTCCTCCTCCTCTTCTTCTTCTTCTTCTTCTTCTTCTTCTTCTTCTTCTTCTTCTTCTGCAACTGGCATTGTAAAATGCTATATAGTTTCTGTGGTCTGAATGTTTCTTGGATTTTTACTCAACAATAGATGCCTCATGCAGATTGTGGACTTCTCTAAGGAAAGCTAGATTTCTTGATATAACAAATTTGTACTAAAAGTGAAACGATGTCTCCAAGCTAACTATAAAAATGCCAGGGAGATGGAGCAGGTTAGCTGAAACAAAACTTATCTCTCTGGCTTAAAAGAAGAGGATCAGGAGGGGGAGCTCTGTCACAACTGACAAGCCTAGTTTATAATCAGATTGTTTCATTTTACAAGCCCTCTCCAATCCCAGCGCTTTGGAGGAGGGAGTATCACCGCAAGAGAAAAACTAAGGTTAAGGAAGGTGCCAGGAGAGCAAGGGAAGAGAAAGAGTTGCATTGTGACTGTCAAGACACACTTATAATCAGAGATAATATTTTTGCCTGGAGAGCAAATCTCCATTAGTTCTTCACACCTCAGATTCAACTTTGAATGTATCTCACACAAAAGCTGCCGAATCTATTTGTCTGCATTTGTTCAGATCACCTGGCAGAATATCTAGTATATAGTTTGGGATCTTGTCTAGAAATACAGAACACTGCTTTCAAATTTGCTGCTTTGTCAGTTTTTTGTTTTATTTTTAGCTACAGCTGTTGGTGATTGTTCCTGGGTTCTTTTACATAAAACATATATGCAGTATCACTGAGCTATAGTATCTCCCCAATATTTTGTTGCTTGAACTTCCTCCTTTTTTTCTTTGGATACTTCCATCTTCATGAGCACAGAGACAGCATGCTTAGAATTCTCATCTGCAAAAGCAGATAAGCTGATATTGTGATGCATATCCAAATCAATGCTGTACATCGCCTGTGTATTCTTATCAACATTTAGCTTAGGTTCCCTTCATGTTTCCTATTCAAATTGCAAGTCTGTTGCCTATTCAAAACAAGTATGACTATGCACAAGGAGAAGATAAAGAAATATATTTTCAGTTTCCCAACTCTATTTTTTTGGAAGAAACTTGTATTTTCCCCACTTTTTAATTTCATTTTTAAAAATTGATTCATTTAATTTTCTTTATAACTGGCTTTATTCCTAAAGATCTGAGTGACTTAAATATTTTAAAATAATACAAATTATTCTAAAGTGAAGGACATTCATCAAGTTAAAATAAATGCTAATGATATTTGCAACTTATTGGACAAGAAAAAAGAAATGATTCCATTGTGTGTTTACCCCCTAAAGCAGGCATCCCCAAACTTGGTCCTCCTGCTGTTTTGGGAATACAACTCCCATCATCCCTAGCTAACAGGACCAGTGGTCAGGGATGATGGGAATTGTAGTCCCAAAACAGCTGGAGAACCAAGTTTGGGGATGCCTGCCTTAAAGTATACCACCAAGAAGTGCACTAAAGTTTATTAACTTTAAGAATCAAATTTGAATTAATGAAATCACCTAGCCCTCCTTTCAGATTTTCTAATAGTGCCAAAAAATATGAAATAGTCCCCTCAATAATTCTGGGGACTGTAGTTCATTAAGGGCCGCTGGCCCAGATGGCATAGGTCCCAATGTTCTTAAGATAGACCCTGACTGGTGGCCAACCTATTCACAAGGGTAGATATGACTGGACTTATGCCAGAGGCATGGACAAGCGCAGTCATCATTCCAATACAGTGGTACCTCAGGTTACATACGCTTCAGGTTACATATGCTTCAGGTTACACACTCTGCTAACTCAGAAATAGTGCTTCAGGTTAAGAACTTTGTTTCAGAATAAGAACAGAAATCGGGCTCCGGCAGCACGGCGGCAGCAGGAGGCCCCATTAGCTAAAGTGGTGCTTCAGGTTAAGAAGAGTTTCAGGTTAAGAACAGACCTCAGGAACGAATTAAGTACTTAACCCGAGGTACCACTGTATATAAAAAGGGAGAGCACACATTACCATCCAACTACAGACCAATAAGCCTCCTCTCCATAGCAGGGAAGCTGTATGCCAGGGGTCAGCAACCTTTTTCAGTCCTGGTCTGGTCCACCGTCTCTCAGACCATGTGGGGGGCCGGACTATATTTTGGAAAAAGAAAGAACGAATTCCTATGCCCCACAAATAACCAAGAGATGCGTTTTAAATAAAAGGACACAGTCTACTCACGTAAAAACATGCTGATTCCCGAACCATCTGCAGGCCGGATTGAGAAGGCAATTGGGCCGCATCCGGCCCCCGGGCCTTAGGTTGCCTACCCCTGCTCTATGCCAAACATCTTCTAAGAAAGCTTTGTCGTGGAATTCTACTCAATATTGATCCAGAGTAGTTTCCCATGTATAGTTAGCAGAGTAACAACTTAAACAAACAAATAAAATAAAGTTAAATAAATATTTCATCCAGCAGAGCTTTGCTGCTACTGAAGCCGAAGGAGCATGTCAGGGAACTGCCATCAGTACTGGAGGGAGAGCGCAAAAGCCAGAGGGATTCCAGAGACCGTCCAGGGATCGGGAGAAGCAGCCCATCTTCTGGGGAAGAGAATCAGCGTAGCACCAGTGGAGAAGGGGGGCAGATGGGGGAAGCGGCGAGGCGGTCCCACGACTCCTTGCCTGGGACCAGCGGGGAGAGTAGGGGTCCTCCATTGCCCACGCCCTCCTTGCGCAGAAGGCTTTTGCGCAGAAAGAGTAGGAGGAGACTAGGCATCAAAGAGCTTCTTTGCTGGAAGAAGTTTAAGAAACGCCCACTGACGGATTCTGCCAGCGATTGAGTCAGCCATGGGTAAGTGGCTGTACGGACAGAAAAGGTTCACTTAGGCAACCCAGCCTGGTGTTTGCACCCAGCTGGGGAGATAAGCACCAGCTTACACACGAGCAACCCCTAGAACCATTACAGAGCATAATGTTCAGAAATCCAATACATTCAGGATTGGCACTGTCCATACGAAATCCAGTTAAAGGTAAAGGGACCCCTGACCATTAGGTCCAGTCATGACCAACTCTGGGGTTGTAGCACTCATCTCGCTTTATTGGCCCAGGGAGCCGGCGTACAGCTTCCGGGGGGTCATGCGGCCAGCATGACTAAGCTGCTTCTGGCAAACCAGAGCAGCACACAGAAACACTGTTTACCTTCCCGCTGAAGCGATACCTATTTATCTACTAGCACTTTGACATTCTTTTGAGCTGCTAGGTTGGCAGGAGCAGGGACCGAGCAGCAGGAGCTCACCCTGTCGCAGGGATTCAAACCGCTGACCTTCTGATTGGCAAGTCCTAGGCTCTGTGGTTTAACCCACAGGGCCACCTGTGTCCCAACGAAATCCAGTTACAGCAGACTTAACTTAAACTTACAATAACTTATAATAAGTCTAAAACCTTAACACTAAGCATACTGTTTACAGAACACCACACCAGGAGGAGGAGAGATAGAAAGAGAAAGGGAGACTCAGGCTCCTTCTGGCCTTACTTTTGTAGTCAGCATGACCTTGACAGAAAGAGATAAGAGAACCAGTTTAAGCCAGCTGTGCTCAGCTTCTCTGAAGGAATGACCCAAACATCACGAACCTTCTGCTTGTTTCTTTCACACACAGAAGCTTCCAGAACCCTCCTGAACTAATCAGAATAGGAAAGATCTCTATACATCAGATCAATACTTTCTGCACTCAGAAATGCAAACTGACATAGCTATGACTGGACCTATGCCAGAGGCATGGACAAGCACAATCATCATTCCAACATACAGTGGTACCTCAGGTTACAAGCGCTTCAGGTTACAGACTCCGCTAACCCAGAAATAATGCTTCAGGTTAAGAACTTTGCTTCAGGATGAGAACAGAAATCATGCTCTGGCGGTGCAGCAGCAGCAGGAAGCCCTATTAGCTAAAGTGGTGCTTCAGGTTAAGAACAGTTTCAGGTTGAGAACGGACCTCCGGAACGAATTAAGTACCTAACCCAAGGTACCACTGTACAAAATTGGGGAGCACACATTACCACCCAACTACAGACCGATAACCCTCCTCTCCATAGTGGGGAAGCTATATGCTAAACATCTTCTGGGATGTCCTAATTTGCATTACCAGACCCTGAGCTGGTGGGCTTTTGCCAGGGCAAAATCACCTTGGATCACTGTGTCATACTTTCCCACCTAGTGAATAAATTAGTGCTCCTAATCAAATACTTTATACAGTGTTTCTGGTCCTAAAAGGAGCCGTTGACTCAATCCTGAGGGAGCTGCTCTGGAACAAACTGTCCATATTGAACATTGATGAAAGGTTACTCTTTCTCATCAGAAAAATACACACCTCCACATGCTGCTAGGTGAGATGTTCCCAGTCAGGCAGGCTAAACCGCCCCGCCTCCCATCATTGCCAACCAAGTGGTAAAACAGGGTTGTGTCTTAGTCCTGTATTTATTCAACTTTTTTAAAAATGACCTTGCACCCTGTTTTCACAGGGTGGATGGCCATTGCCCAAAGCTCAGCTCCATCCATATTCCTATCTGCTGAACAATTGGAGTAATGACATTGTGGAGAATCTGGCAAGGTTTTTGAGTGATGCTATGAAATTAGGTCACCATAGATCCTAAGAGCCGTAGTGGTTAAGAGCGGTAGACTCGTAATCTGGGGAACCGGGTTCACGTCTCCAGTCCTCCACATGCAGCTGCTGGGTGACCTTGGGCAAGTCACACTTCTCTGAAGTCTCTCAGCCCCACTCACCTCACAGAGTGTTTGCTGTGGGGGAGGAAGGGAAAGGAGAATGTTAGCCGCTTTGAGACTCCTTTGGGTAGTGATAAAGTGGGATATCAAATCCAAACTCTTATCCTAAAGTATCTCCTACTATGTTTCGTTAACTGTGTTGTGTTCTGATCCATGTATACAATGCGCTTTTTTATGCCAATAAAGTAGATAGATGATAGATAAATATAGATGATAGATAGATAGATAGATAGATAGATAGATAGATAGATAGAGGTAAAGGGACCCCTGACCATTAGGTCCAGTCGTGACAGACTCTGGGGTTGTGGCGCTCATCTCGCTTTATTGGCCGAGGGAGCCGGCATACAGCTTCCGGGTCATGTGGCCAGCATGACTAAGCTTCTCCTGGCGAGCCAGAGCAGCGCACAGAAACACAGTTTACCTTCCCTTTGGAGCGGTACCTATTTATCTACTTGCACTTCGTGCTTTCGAACTGCTAGGTTGGCAGGAGCAGGGACCGAGCAATGGGAGCTCATAGATTGTAATTCTGTGAGAGGTAAACTACAGTGCCCAGAATTCTTTGAGGGGAGAAATGTGCTTTGAATGTGCTTTATAGTATGTAACAGAAGGTTGATGAGCCCTGCCTCACCAACATCTGAACAGAATCTAATAGCAGAATCAGCAGTATTCGTCAGAATTCTCCCTATTGCTGATGTTCAGGCTGTGAGTACCATTGTTACTGATAGCAACAAATTATCTTAACTTGAGAAGGGAATGTGGAGGCAGAGAGAAATGACACAGTTATGCCACCCATGAGCCAAGGAGATAAGTAGCTATAAAGCCTATAGAAAATGTATGAAGGCAGCCATGTATGGGGAAGTTTTTCAATGTTTAATGTTTTATTATGTTTTTAGATATGCCGTAAGCCACCCAGAGTGGCTAGGGAAACCCAGGCAGATGGGTGGGATATTATTATTAATTATTATTATTATTATTATTATTATTATTATTATTATTATTATTAT
>JAXCMG010000123.1:786603-839147 GCA_034642415.1 Podarcis siculus | reverse complement strand
ATTATTATTATTATTATTATTATTATTATTATTATTATTATTATTATTATTGAATAGGACATCACTATTTTTATTGGATAAATGTTATCATCATTTTTCAGCAGGACTTCTGCAGAGCTGGTAGCAAATGGTTTTGGATTGCAGCTTCAGTTTAAAATATTATCCTTATTGAAAATGCTAGATATGAACAAAGTGATTAAAAACACGCGCACACACAAGAGAGATTTTCAATATAAGGAACTGAGATTCAAGAACGCTTATCCAGAAATTAATACCTTGTCAGCCTATTCACCCTGTGAGCAAAAGGTAATTATTAGAATTGCTGACTTCAGTTTTAGCAATAGAAACTTGGAAAATTATGGAACCTTAAAGATGAATCTTGGGCCCATGTTTGCATAAAGGTAACAAGGGAAGATTCAAGGCTGCCTTACTCTTCCTCTGCCCATGCCAGCTTTTTGACTCTTTTCCATATCGGTAGCCAAGACCAGAGTGTGCAATTCCTCCCTCTTCTCCCCCCATTTGTATGGAAAAAGCGTAAGTGTTCCAGAGGGAATCCAAATTAATTATGCTTCCATTTTAGTTGTCTGCCAGCTCTGCACAAACTCAATAGCAGGGATTGATTCGCAAGTAAGACTGACCAGCTTCCACAAAGATGCCTCGTAACATCTTTTTGCTGCCTCTTCTGCTGGCAGGAAAGCACACAGGACTCTGCACCAGTTGAACCCACAGGAAAATCCAATGGATTTGACATGTAAAATCAAGGTTAGCAAATCGCAGTTGCTGGTTTACTATAAAGCACTGTTTTGGAAATAACACATACCTTCAAGAGCTGTATATTCCATTTCCCTTGTAAGTCAAAACAAGTAATACACGTACAAATGTTATTTCTCATCCAGGAAATCTTTCACATTTGTTTCCCTCTCCCCATTTGTTAAAATGCTTGTTTGCTCTTAAGATTAGTGGGCTTCCAGGTAGTACTGGAAAATTATTAATAAAAAGACAAAATCCCAATTCTCCCTTGTCCTGTCTGGCCAGATTCCATTTTGTACAGCCTTCTGTTCCGCCTATAGACTTCCAGAAATCATATTCATGTCTACCCTATGTAGGTTCACACAAAAATTTCCGTGGAAAAAGCTGGAATGGCTTTGTGATGGCTTTTACATACCCCCATTGTTGCATGTAATGCCAGGTCCATGGAGAATGTCCATTCCAGGCATTGGCAGCAATGGGTAGCACAATAACTCTAGTTACGTACTAACAGTAATACATATTGCCATGCATCCCAATGTATTAGCATAAATAGTGCTGTGAAGCCCCATATTGGGCAAAAGATTCCTACACTGCAGAAGGCTGAACTAGATGTCTCTTGTGGTCTCTTCCAACTATATAATTCAATGATTCTATTAATGATGACCAAGGTGTATCAGCTACATAGACCATATCCTTTGTCAGTCAAATGGTCTAGGTCAGCGATGGCCAAACTTGGCCCTCCAGCTGTTTTTGGACTACAATTCCCACCATCCCTAGCTAACAGGACCAGTTGTCAGGGATGATGGGAACTGTAGTCCCAAAACAGCTAGAGGGCCAAGTTTTCTCATCAGTGGTCTAGGTGGATGCTCAATCTTGTTAATTTTGTTCTTTGCAGAATGTCTAATTTTTTCATTGTCCTAGACTGAAAGATTTTAGGCAGAAGGTACAGTGGTACCTCGGGTTACAGACGCTTCAGGTTACAGACGCTTCAGGTTACAGACTCCGCTAACCCAGAAATAGTACCTCGGGTTAAGAACTTTGCTTCAGGATGAGATCAGAAATTGTGCAGCGGTGGCGCAGCAGCAGCAGGAGGCCCCATTAGCTAAAGTGGTGCTTCAGGTTAAGAACAGTTTCAGGTTAAGAACGGACCTCTGGAACGAATTAAGTACTTAACCCGAGGTACCACTGTAACTGGAACTATCAACAGAACTGTACGGAACAACCTAACATTTACAGAGCAAAATATCCTCTTGAATTATATAGCACATGGAACCTTACGAAAGGACAATACGAGTGGACTCTCTGTGCCCTTACCACAGCAAAAAGACTGATACTGATGAATTGTAAAAATAAACACGTGGCTCCCTTCTATGACTGGATTGAAGATTTATACAAACTTGCAACATATGAACAACTTGCATATAAACGCAGACTTGCAATGGAGAAATTCAATGATATTTGGAATCCATTCTTACAAATACCGCAATAGGTTAAGATCTGCTGAAGTACAATAACAAATATGTAAAATATACAGTTTTGCGTTTCCCCCCTCCCCCATTTATTTTCCCTTATACACAAGTTCTCTTTCTCTTTTTCTTTTTCTCTCCTTTATTTACATCTCACCATGTTTAGTGCACATATAATCATGTACTTTTTGAATTTTCAATAAAGATGTTTTTTTTAAAAAATGTCTAATTTATTAGATTTCCCCAATGTTATTTGTCTGGACTTGCCCTATGGATCCAACTGGTGTTATGGATTTGGTTCCTAAATGAGTGCTAAGCTATTAGTCTCCATTTATATTGCGCTTGCATAAATGCAAATGCCAAAAATCAACCTAAATACTACACAAATACTCAGTGGCGTAGCGTGGGGGGTGCCAGGGGTGCCGGCCGCACCGGGCGCAACATCTGGGGGGGGCGCGAGTCCAGAGGGAAGGGACAAGTTCCTTCCTCCGCCGGGCTCCCCGCCGCCACCGCCAGCCTTGCGCCCTAGCGTGCGCGCCCCCCGCCGCCGCTGCGGCTGCGCTCCACTCACTGCTCGCAGGAGGAGCAGCCGCTGCAGCAGCGCCGACGCCGCCACCGATGCCTGGCCGGGCACGGGCAGCCTCCGCACCTCAACGCCGCCGCCGCTGCCGCTGCCGCCATCCCCTCGGCCCAGCCACAGGTGGCGGCTGCTTCTGCCGACTGGAAGGGAGGAGAGCTCCGAGGGGCCTCGACTTGCCCTGCCCTCCCCAAAACCCTCTGAGACGAAGCCGGCGGGCGGGCGAGGGTCTCCCGGCGGAAGGGGGCGCTGCTGGCTCCGGCTCTCAGCGCAAGTCTCAGCCGCGGGGGGGGGGGCGAGGATGGAGCGCGGCTGGAAGCCCCCGGACCCGGCCGGGAGGAGGAGAGGCGCTCGCCAAGCCCGGATCTGGAGCGCCTCGGAGCGCGGGCTCCACCTACAGCCCAAGGAGAGGAGGGGGTGGGGAGGCGCCCGAGGGGAGGGGGCTTCGGCTGCCTCGGCCCGCGGGGGCTCCGCAAATAATAAATTTAATAAATTCCTGCTGAGCCTTTGGGGGGGTCCTTGGCTCCTTCGCTCGCCCCCAGCCCCAGTGGCTTAGCGTGGGGGTGCAGGGGGGGCCGGGCCGCACCGGCCGCAACATCTGGGGGGAGCGCGCTCGCACTCGAGTGCTAAAATCCACGGGTTAGGGGGCGCAAATTACTTGCCTTGCCCCGGGTGCTGACAACCCACGCTACGCCACTGCTAATACTACAAGTCTCCAGAGATCTCTCCCTCCAAAACAAACTAAATCTGGGTAAGCACTGCCGCTGGAACATCTCACCACTTGCAGAAGTGTGGTGTATGAGGCCATAATATCACTTCCCTTCGGAAGGAGACCTGTGAGTAAGAACTGTCAATGATTGTGACCACGTGGAAATAAACTCAGCTGGTCTTTATTTGCTGATTCTGTTGGTCCACATTTGCTGTATTGTTATCACTTGCTGTTTTATGATGCGCTTTCATATTGCAACTTCTTGTTCTTATACTGCCTTGTGAAATCCCCATGGGAAATGCAGGGAATAAAAAAATACGGTAAATAAATGTTGTGGTCTAGAGAAAACACCAGACTGAGGCTAGTTCCCGCTTCTTCCCTCTGACAAAGGTTACCTTGCTGACCTATTAACCTGCCCAGGAAATTATATTGATCTGAACTTTTTGAAGACTTGTGTAACCAAACATAGCAGAAGGTTCTCTTGAACAGCTTACCTTACTTTCAGGTACTGGTTTCTCCATATTGCACAATTGCCCTGGCTTTACAATGGATTCTAAATCCACAGATGCCTATTGAAAATCCATTTTGGGGGGTTGCCATAAAAAAAGATGTTACCACTCTATAAATGAGCACTCTTGCTCCAATGAATTTAATGGACTAAAGACATCCGATTTGCCCTTATAAAAGCAGTGTTCATTTGTTCCTATTAAATTATACTAATGAACTAATTACTTTAGTGCTAATGATTTCATTAGCTTTCTCTTCCTTTGCTGAGCTAAGAGTTAGGTTTCCAATATTACCCTATGGATCAGCTTGTAGCTGAGCATCAGTATCAAATTTGCCACCCAGACATAAAATTTCTCAGTACTCCCCATCGCTCAAAGTTGTTTCCTGTTTGCTGGGATGTTATCCATCTCAACCTGTACTTCTGAGATTCAAAAGACTACAAAGCCACTTCTGACCCTAGGGAGGAGGTGGTGTTGCGGGCTCCCGCTCCCAGCCCTGTGCGATCTCGCGATCTGGGGAATCCTCTGTCACGTCATCTCCCTGGCCAGCCAATTGGCGGGTTTGGGGTGTGTGGCTTGCTGCATTTAAGGCAAGCGCGGCAGAGGAGCTTCCTCTTTGCTGCTGATCAGCTGGGGAATTTCCCACCCACCCACGCACCCTCCCTCTAGATTTTCCTTTGACCTTGCTATGGACTTCGATTGGTCGCCGTTAAGGGGCCTGCTAGGAATTTTTCTGGTAGGCAAATTGGCACCAGCCATTGGTTTTTTTTGCCTACCTCGTAGCAAATTGCCACAACTTTCCTGGTTTGGCGGTTAGGCATTGGTCGGACTATTGTTAGGTAGATGAATGGGGGGAAGGAGCGCCATCACCTCCCCCAGTGATTTAAGGGTAGTCCGCTAAAGGACTCTGGGGGGCGTGGCCCTGTTCGAACCCTATGGAGGTCAGGGCCCAAGGCACGCCCCCTAGTGGTGACCCGGGGGAGTGCCTAGTTGATGTGCATCAGCAGGGCTCCCCCTGCTGGTGTTAACCCTTCCCGGCCTTCAGCCGGATAGTTAGTTAGATTAGGACCAATGCCTAAGCCAAAGTTGTGGCCAATTTTAGCCCATTAACCTTAATAATAGTGTCTTGTGTCTTTATTTCCACTGGGGGGAGGCGGGAACTCACCACACATTTCATTGCTATTGTTATGCATGAACTTTTTTCTTTATAATATATGACGCCACCAATAATTTCACTAAAGAGATTTAAAGACTGAAATGTTGAACAAATCTTATAGGTTTACACATACATTCTTCAACTTTACCTTTTTTTTAAACAGCTCTGGCAATTTAAAATGCACCTGATGTCACAAAGGTGCTAGCCAATTGGTACCTTCAACACCTGCTTTCCCCCAGTTCAAACTCACAACAGTAGAAACTTGCAGAAGTTTCTTCTTTCTTTCAGAAATTCCCTTGGGAGAGAAAGAAAGCCTTTGTATAGAACCCAGTGAGGGTACTCTGAAGACACTTTTAAAATGTTATGTCAGTCTTCAGCTTTAGTGAGGTTGACTGTGGACTTTTGCCATTGTAGAAAGAGTCTCTGGTCCGCTATTTGCTTTTCAATTACATCATGTCTGGAGTTATTAATTTCTGTTTGCATTAAAAGGCTAAACAGCCGGCATGTATGTTGTTGCTGCTGCTGTTTTTTTTAAAAAAGTACTTATTTGCTTTCAACGTTTTCCTTCTATTTTTGGCAAAGTTTTGATTGAAATACAGTAGCAATTATTTAGTGGTCAGATGGAGAAATGAGGGAAACTTTGTGGGGCTTAAGGGCCCAACACACAGGGCTAATCCAATCTCATGGCAAAACTGTATAGCCGTGAAGGAGCACAGATGAAGTAGAAATGGGCTGATAAGATCCTGGTGAGAATTAATCCACTTCTGGTGCAATGGGACACCGTGACAGAAACCAGAGTACACAGAAACACTGTTTGCCTTCCCACCAGAGCGGTACCTATTTATCTACTTGCAACGGCATGCTTTTGAACTGCTAGGTTGGCAGGAGCTGAGACGGAGCATTGAGAGCTCACCCCGTCATGGGGATTTGAACCTCTGACCTTCTGATTGGCAAGCCCAAGCGCCTCAGTGGTTTAGACCACAGTGCCACCCACATCCTACTCATTAGGGTGTTGAGGAAGCCCCATAGAACTCAGTGAAACTTACATCTGAAGTTCATGTCTTAGATGGAACTGTAAATTATGCTAAATGAGCCAATCTGCTTGAGTTGCAGTAATTATATTGGTAACATAATCTACCTTTTCTTAGTGTGGAATGTATTACACCAGCAAGGGTTATTTATTTATTTAGAACTTCCACAGCGTGGTTTACTACTTCAGCCAAACTGTTTACTCAAGAGGCACGTTGAAGCCTTTATTGTTAGGTAGATAATTTAAACAACATGACTCTGCTCCAAGTTTGCAGAACATAATTTGAATATCAGTTCCATCATCTGCTTAGAGAAGTGTGTGGATTAAGTTCACTGATCTGAGACACCAGAGGATCAATTATTCTGGCTTAATTGCAAAGGACAGGAAAGCCCCCTGCAAACAGCATGCCTAATTAAACACTCTTGCATAGGCTATGCCAATATGCAGCCATTGCTGTTCAAAAAAGAGCACGTGAATTTTTGAAAATAGGCACAAAATGTGTTTGCAAGACTGCAGACCTTCTTAAGTGGTGACTAAATGACTATTTCATTATCTGTGGAACAGGCAGCAGAGCTTTTGAAAACATCTCTTCTGTCTCCTGGTGCAGTGGTTGATCCGGGTGGTTTGTTCATCAAGTCAAACATTGACTGTGTTCACAGAACATTTTATTCTAGAATCAATGGAGACTGAGTATTTGTCTTTTCTAAATAGTCCACACAGAATCTGGGTCTGTTGCATATATTTTTTTTGCCCCTGAAAAGTGCTTCTTGAGAAACTGATTTCATTCCACACAAAAAATTCATTGCAGATTGATTCTTCATTACTCCATAGTGTGTCCACCTGAAAACAGATGAAAATAGTGGTCCATGGCGGCAGGGGTGGAGGGTAGGTTTGGGAACTACTGGCATAATTTAATTTCCCATTAACCTAAATTGGCCCTAAAGGAATCCAGATTGTGCTTGTACACTTCATAGAATCATAGAATCATAGAATCATAGAGTTGGAATAGACCACAAGGGCCATCGAGTCCAACCCCCTGCCAAGCAGGAAACATTGACATTGGGCTATAAGCAGAGCAGCACAGAATGTGGAAGACGCACCCATAAATTAATGAAGGTATAACACAAAGCTGTGAAGCTTGTTTCTAACACACAGGCAGCAGGGAATGTTAAAAAGAGAATTGTTTCTTATTTTTAAATCCCATTTTCCAGCCCCTCTTGCCTTTCTCTCAATTTCTTCCTCACAAACATCCATACTAAATACAAACAAAAACCAAGGACTCACTCTTGTATCTCTTTTGACCACAACTAGGCTTTGCAAAGGAAGATCTTGTATCTTCCCTATTTGTCTTTTGTCGCACATTTAAGAATCACGGCTATAGAAACATTTTCCACCAGCAACTTCTACTGCTGCCTTCCTCTCTGCATGATTTCAAATTCCCATGAGCCACCATAAACCTCTCCCAAGAAGGTACCAACATTTCAGATGCCAGTTAATGCCGGGCAGAATAGCTACTTCAAAATTCTAGGTGCTAGTAACACAGTTCTGCATGGGGTTGTTTTAGGTCTGGGATTTTTATTGGCTTTAGTCAAGAGCTGTAGTCCAGTGCTGAAGGATTTGCTTGCAAACAGAAGGCCTTGGGTTCACATCCCCTGTCTGAAATCCCAGAGAGCTGCTATCAGTCAAAGTAGACAATAAATAAGTAAATGGGCCAATTCCACACTTTAAATGTGGAATAGTTGCTGTTTGTGGGGAGGTTAGACGATGCTGTTTCAAAGCAAGTGTTAGCCCACACTTATCAGCATTTCTCCATCATTACCTCTATTGTGAAAAGTCTGATATTTTGAGGGAAGTGGGTTTGTTGGGCAAGACCTCCCAACCTGAACTTGCCCGATATGTGATTTCATCCCATCTGAACATAGTGATAGTCTGGAAGCATCCAATATGGATTTCCATCTTGGATCAGTGGAGCACCATTACCTTTCCCAGACCTCTTCTCAGCTTCGAAAGAGATTTGCCATATAGCATGGGCAATATCTGTCTGAGAAACACAAATCCAAATCTCCCTTGTGCACACAACACTAGTAATGTGGTTCTTTGGGCCCAGGCCAATGTTTAAGAATGGGCTAATAGAATGGATCTCAAAAGGTGATAGCATATTATATTCTAATTGACTGGCAAAACAAGCAAAAGCTAAAAAGGAAGCTTGTCTGGCTGCGATATTCATAATCAAATACAAATATTAATCAAACATAAAGTCAAGCAATGAGACACTTTATTTAGCGTTTTCATCACACACAGGTTGTGTTTATCCTTTTAATGCTCTTGCTCATCAGTTCCTACTTTATAGCAGGCAACCAATGTGGTGCTCTGCAGATGTTGCAGAAGATAACTCCCACCATCCAAAGGTTAGGAATAATGGGAGTTGCAGCCCATGATATCTGGGTGTAACTCCACCTTCATAGCAATGGACTCTAAAACCCACAAACACACATTGTTGTAGGACTGCATGTACCAGAGACTCCAGGCCTGCCCCCCCCAGCAGAAACAGGCCAGGTGGAAGGCAAGTTGGACCATTCTGTTTCCAAACCTGACTCCCAGGAATAGCACTTCTGACTTCTGCCAGATTCTAACACAGAGCATAGCCTGATAAAACACAGCTGAAATCCAGTCCACACAAAAAACCCCAATACATAAGAATATCAACATTAAGATTTTTTAAGCACAATTAAAAACAAAAATAGAACACATTAAACTTTAAATTTGTTATATGTTATGAAATATCTCTGGGTAGGCTTGCCAAAAAATTAAATCATCAGGCATCTAAAGCAATATAAGAAGGCCACCTGACTAATTTCAATAGGTGGTTGCTCCAAACCCCACTAAAGGATGGATACTTCACAAATACTCTTATGTGGCACTTCACAGATCAAAAAGATTGACTAGACGTGTGTGGGGCAAGATGATATCTGAAGTAAGCTGGTCCCAAGTATACTGAGAACAGTTAGCAGCTACAGCCAAAATAAGGACAACAATGTAAGAGACACCTCAGTTTTGCTGTCACACAGGGGTGACCTTCATACTCTCAGCACCAAGGACAGCATCTATAGAGGGGTCTCAGGACTCAGCTAGATTGGTAAAGAAACTTCAGCTGTGTTTTATCAGGCTATGCTCTGGATAGGGGAGTTTTGTTAATGTTTTATTATGTTTTAATATATGTTGGAAGCTGCCCAGAATGGCTGGGGCAATCCAATAAGATGTGTGGGGTATAAATAGTAAAATGATCATTATGGAATGGAACTTCCCTATTTTCATTGGAGAAATATTAGACAGTATGGAACATGTAAAATGATATTATAATCTTAATGCCATGTTCATTATTTTTTATGGAGAATGTATTAAATTCCATTTCTAAAAATTTAGGAAAAAGAAACCAGAATGTAGGCACAGAAACAGTTTGATCTTAAGTCACAACCCAGAAAAATGTGTGCCCAGTACCCAAATCTGTGGAACTATGGGATTTTTGATAGAGCAAAATGTGAGCCAGAGACTCAGTAAAATAGACCAAATGGATAAAAAAGTTAAGTGTTGAAGAGCAATCTGGTTTCTCTGTTAATCCTTCTGAGCCGATTTAATAAAAGGGATATAGAATATTAATATTTTTGCTGTGCTGTTTGGTTAAGTGACCTTGGTAAAAGCAAGTAGGTGAATTTAGAAATTAGTTTAATTAGCAGAATTTTAATATCAGCTAGCTCATTCAGACCATTTACCATGCTGACCATTTAAGTCAATTTCACTAATGGATAGAAAGACAGGAAAATACACAGTGCAAACACTGCACGGTAGTCTAATTTAATAATTTCCCTCTAAGCCCCTTCAGCAAATTGCATATCTTAAAATGGAATTTCATTTAGCATTCACACAACAGCACAGAAATGTTGAGTTTATCACTGACCTACTTGCTTAATGAAAATGTCTTTAAAAAATATAGCATTTATTATTCAAAGGCTTGATTGGTAAAAGGTCAGCCTGCAAATCTGCGACGGTGTATAAATGTTTTCCCTACATAAAAAGTGTAGATCCAAGATAGCCAACTTCTGTATTTTGGGGTCGGTTACATTGTTTTCCAGAGCATTGTCAGGGGGTGGAAATCTATTTTGCCACACGAGCTCATTACCTTTCAGCTGGCAGAGTAGCTATTGGCTGGATCACAGTGCAGGCTATTTTAATGTGTCTCTCAGCCTAATTTCACATGTGTGGCAAAGATGGAGAAGCAGGGAGAGAGGGTGACAGAGAATGAAAGAACAAAACTGGAGTTGTAGGTGGGTTCCCACAAGGCAAGACACAGTGATTACAGCAAGAACCTTTATTGAATTACATAACTGGGAAACAGGGGCAAAGCAACTGCTTATACAGTGGTACCTCTGGTTACGTACTTAATTCATTCCGGAGGTCTGTTCTTAACCTGAAACTGTTCTTAACCTGAAGCGCCACTTTAGCTAATGGGGCCTCCCGCTGCTGCTGCGCTGCTGCACAATTTCTCTTCTCATCCTGAAGCAAAGTTCTTAACCCGAGGTACTATTTCTGGGTTAGCGGAGTCTGTAACCTGAAGCGTCTGTAACCCGAGGTACCACTGTATACATTTCTGGAGGCCTGGGCCACTCCCACTCCTAACATAATTGGCTGTCTAAACTTCCAAGCTGTGAATCATGACTCAGAGTTCAAGGGCCAATGGTAGAGGCCCACATCCTGAAATGTTCTGTGATTGGACATCATGTATCGAATCAGAACACAGGAGCTCAGAATCCTCAGTCCAGACTCAAGCTCAGGCAAACACAGACCACTGAATACATAACAAAGACTATGCCCCACCCAGTGGCGAAGATGCATGTTTCGGCACCAGGAGCAGAGAGCAGGCGTGGGCTTGAATGGCTCATGATCTGGGGGCGTGGCATGCATCCCAGGGGCACAGCATGCCACCCGTGGAGGCATGGTGTGCGTCCGTGGGGCATGGGGCGCTGCCCACAGGGGTGTGGTGTGCATCCTGGGGGCATGGTGCATGTCCAGGGGGGTGGCCGTGATGGTACCCCCCTCCCCAATTGTGCCGGGGGCAGTGCGCTCACCCACCCCCTCATTCCTCCACCAGTGGCCCCACCCATTATTCATTTAGGCTCCACCAGTATCAGTATTTGACCCCTGAGAGAGGGGAAAGTTTCCTACCTTTGCTTTACAGGATCAGAGGTTCTTATCACAACCATTTAATCATGTAGGCTGTTATGTACTAAGCTTGGAACCTAGAACAATAGGCAGGTAGGATCCTAGAATGCAACAACTGATTGGCTTGCAGGAGAAGACCAATCAGGCTCCAGGAGGAAGTTAATCAGCCTATTAGGCTGGTCAGATCGTAGAATGCAACAACTGATTGGCTTGCAGGAGAAAACCAATCAGGCTTCAGGAGGGAAGAAGAATCAGCCAATCAGACGGGACTCATTGTGTAAATAATATAAAGGCCTGAGGTTTGGGGGGCAATTCAATCACTGTTTTACAAGCTGCAATAAAGAGCATGAAATCACTGCAGGACTCTGAGTATATTTCACAGGCATTCCCTGTCCTTTCAAGATATTCTTTCGGGGTAATTGAAGCAGTGGCGTAGCGTGGGTTGTCAGCACCCGGGGCAAGGCAAGTAATTTGCGCCCCCTAACCCATGGATTTGCTCCCCCTAACCTGTGGATTTGCGCCCCCTAACCCATGGATTTGCCCTAACCCCAGATGTTGCGCCCGGTGCGGCCGGCCCCCCCTGCACCCCCCACGCTACGCCACTGAATTGAAGGAGTGGGACATGCTGCTTTTCATTGGCAAAAGGGCAGCATAGAAATGGGTGTGGCATGGCTAAGAACTACATTGCCTAGAGGTTTCGTTGCTGTTGTTTCCTTACGCCATTGATGCAGCAGCAACATCAGCACCAATCGCCAGGGGGTTAGTCCTACATAGCTCTGGCCAAATCACTTTCATGAGTGATGCTGATGGGGAGCAGATGCAGTTTGAGGGGGAACATTTAATTAGTGCTTCTTTCAGGGCTTATTTTCCTTCACCTAAACCCGCACCTGTTCTGAATCTCCCATTAGGTCACCATCTTCCAACAGAGACTGTGTGTATTTAATAGTTGGTTAGCATTCAACATCTAAAGCACTGGGGAATCGCCTTGCTGGGAAAAGCTGCATCTGTAGAATTTCTTCCTGTCATGCTGCTGCTGCAGGTGAAAAGAGGGAGAAGGAATCCTAATTACCCACTGAATGAATGGAACGAGCAGGGGAATATTACAACAGCTGCCTCTGTCCTTTGATGTTAGTTCAAAGGGCAGGTAGGTTTAACCTAGACTGAAGCAAAAGCATATCCTTTAAAAAGCCCATATATAACAACATGCAAAAAAACCCGCCCAATACAGTGGTACCTCGGGTTACACATGTTTCAGGTTACATATGCTTCAGGTTACACACTCCGCTAGCCCAGAAATAGTACCTCAGGTTAAGAACTTTGCTTCAGGATGAGAACAGAAATCGTGCTCCGGTGGCGCGGCAGCAGCAGGAGGCCCCATTAGCTAAAGTGGTGCTTCAGGTTAAGAACAGTTTCAGGTTAAGAACGGACCTCCGAAATGAATTAAGTACTTAACCCGAGGTACCACTGTACAGGGAAGTCATATTTGGTTTGGTTTGTGTGGTATACAATACTACCATTTCTGTCATTATTCTTATTTTCATGTTATGTAGGAAGAATATGAAAAGAAATGTATCGCTCCATAGAAGTAACAGAATTATAGAATTGGGAGGGATCACAAGGGCCATCTAGCCAGACCCCTGCAATGCAGGAATATTTTGCCCAACGTGGGCCTCAAACCAAGTCCCTGACATTAAGTGTCTCCTGCTCTACCAACTGAGCTATTCAGTTGGTACCTCAACCTATCGAGTCTCTCCATCAAAGTTCTTGCAAAGCTGTTGAGGAACTGCCCATTTCTGGTGGACATGCCCAAAGATTAAGGCTTTCTGGGAAATGATCTATAATGAAATTAAGAAGGTTCTTAAGTGCACCTTTCACAAGAAACCAGAGGCTTTTCTCTTGGGCATGGTGGGCCAAATGGTACCAAGGAAGGATAAGATCTTTTTTTATGTATGCTACAACAGCAGCAAGAGTTCTTATAGCAAAGTATTGGAAGACACAAGAACTACCCACACTGGAAGAATGGCAGATGAAGGTGATTGACTACATGGGACTAGCCGAGATGACTGGCAGAATCCGCGACCAAGGAAGAGAAACGGTGGATGAAGATTGGAAGAAATTTAAAACTTATCTTAAAAATTATTATAAGATTAATGAATGCTAAAAATGTCAAGGGTAATGTAAAAACCTAGATTACAGCTGTAAATGATTGGGTAAAATAAGAAGAAGTAGAAAAAAAGTTTAAAAATTGGCAGAAGTGAGGGGTTGCTGGAAAAATTACTAACTAGAGATGCAGAAAAGGGAGGCATGGGGAAGTTTGTGAAAGAGGGTAAATGAAAAGAGGGTTATGAACTTATACGTGTTTTATATGTTTTGTTTGTTTATGTATTGTGTTGTGTATGTTTAAAATTTTATGTTGGAAAATTAATAAAAATTTATTTTTTTTTTTAAAAAAGGAACTGCCCATTTCAACACAGTCATACCTCATGTTACCTCCACTTCATGTTGCGTTTTTTCAGGTTGCATTCCACGGCAATCCAGAAGTACTGGAAAGGGTTACTTCCGGGTTTTGCCACTTGCGCATGCGTAGTAGCGCTAAATTGTGCTTCACGCATGCACACAAGCACCAAATTGAACCACACACATATGCAGATATGGCGCTTCAGGTTGCGGGCTTTTCACATTGTGAATGGGACTCCGGAATGGATCCCGTTCACAACCAGAGGTACCACTGTAGTTCTTGACAGAATGAATCCGTAATACTATCCTATGAAGTCAGCTTCCATATTTGTTTTTCTCATTGTTTGTACTTTGTCAATCTTTCCATTACAGCATAGTGCCGTATTACAATTTCCCCTTCTTGACATGTTCCACCTACTGCCTTTGTGGCACAAAACAGGTCGAATCCATCACACACTTTTATTTTATTGCCCATTTTATGCAAATATATATGATAAGTATTTGGGCCCCTTATTGAAGTAGGGAATTTATCGCATTGACTCTTCCAGGGTGTCTTATCTGCTGAATAATTGTAGGAATGGCTTTGTGGAGAATGTGGCAAGATTTTTGAGGACACCATGAAATTACGTCACCATAGGTCCTAAGAGCCATTTGGGTCAGTTTTATCCTGAAGTATCTCCTACTAGGGACGCGGGTGGCGCTGTGGGTTAAAGCCTCAGCGCCTAGGGCTTGCCAATCGAAAGGTCGGAGGTTCGAATCCCCGTGGCGGGGTGCGCTCCCGTTGCTCGGTCCCAGCGCCTGCCAACCTAGCAGTTCGAAAGCACCCCCGGGTGCAAGTAGATAAATAGGGACCGCTTACTAGCGGGAAGGTAAACGGCGTTTCCGTGTGCGGCTCTGGCTCGCCAGAGCAGCAATGTCACGCTGGCCACGTGACCCGGAAGTGTCTCCGGACAGCGCTGGCCCCCGGCCTCTTGAGTGAGATAGGCGCACAACCCTAGAGTCTGTCAAGACTGGCCCGTACGGGCAGGGGTACCTTTACCTTTACCTATCTCCTACTATGTTTCATTAACTGTGTTGTGTCCTGATTCATGTAAACAAAGCACTAAGCCAATAAAGGAGATTGATTTACATGTTCCTCCATCTTGTTTTCCAGTTTCTCACTATTACATAGTTGTGTGCAGCTAATGACATTGATAACATCTATTTGCCAAGGAACACTCAGCCAAGCCTGTTTGATCTTGATGTTGCCTTGCGTTACCTAGAACCCACACAACATATTACCATGCTCTTGTGCTTCTCTTCATTTCCAGCGCTATTTTTCTAGAAAAAGAGGTGCCGGAACTCACCATGAACATATCCCTTGTTCTCTTATACAGTGGAACCTCGGGTTAAGAACTTAATTCGTTCTGGAGGTGCATTCTTAACCTGAAACTGTTCTTAACCTGAGGTATCACTTTAGCTAATGGGGCCTCCCGCTACCGCACCATTTCTGTTCTCATCCTGAAGCAAAGTCCTTAACCCGAGGTACTACTTCTGGGTTAGTGGAGTCTGTAACCTGAAGCATCTGTAACCTGAAGCATCTGTAACTCGAGGTACCACTGTAATGGCAATGACAGCCACCTGAGAGATGCCAGAATTGAGTTCCGACGAGTTCCGGCTGAAAAAATCCCTGTTCATTTCAATGATAAGAATGCAAGAGATTTGGTCCTGATGCTTTTGTTCAAAAAATAGTGGGATTAATACGTAATACCACAATTTACGATGCTACACTGGTGCAGTCATTCTGATGCTTAACCTGACCCACTCATTTGCTACTGGCCTGCTTCACAGGATTGAGTCGTAAGCGCATGTACCAACAGGCCACCTGAAAGAGAAACGACATTTTACAGGAAAACTGCACAAATTAATGCCTCATCTAATAATTTGTTATATTTACTCATGATGCCATTTCCACTTCGTGATCCCAGGAGAGAGTTCAGTTCAAGTTTTACATTAAAGTTGTAAATTACTTGTGTAGTCTTCCTTTTTGTGTACTCTTCCCATTTGTGTCACTTAAGCACAAATGTTCTCTATTGTTATTGCCGATACTAGAAGGATAAATCCTTTGGGTGCAATTCACACCTCAAGCTTTCACATTCTGTGAAGCCCTTCAGCTCACTCTGCCGTGATTCCAAATGCTAAGAACACAGACAGCATACGCACAAAACACACGCTTGACATAATCGTAAAAACAGTTTTCAACTTCGTAATTCCTTTTTTCAATCTACAGGACTCATGAGCTTGCACATACTTAAAACACTAGTGCCCCATTTATTGGAGTCTGTTTGGCCCAAATAGGACTTCTAAATCAAACGCATATTTTCTTTTCCTATTGCTTCTAGAGGATTTTTATTTTATTTTATTTTATTTTGCTGGAGGGTGGGGAAGAGGAGAGAAAGAAGGTTTGGGTTTATCTACAACTGCATGGAGAAGAACTCAGTAAAAAGAGCAAATGCCACAGCTGTACTCAGGTTGTGATGACGTATAAAGTTGTCAGAAGATATATGTGCATTTCAAATTATTCTTTATCAGTTAGTGTCTTAGGGTAGATTCTTCTAAAAAATAGTTTCATTACCCTGAAGTATCTCCGAGTAGCCAACTCATCAGTCTAGATCAGTGTTTCCCAACCTTTTTTGGGCAAAGGCACACTTGTTTCATGAAAAAAATCTCGAGGCACACCACCATTACAGCCCCGTGACGTCAGCGCGCAGCGTCACGCCGGGAGGGACGCACGAAAGTGTAAGTTTCAATTTTTTCCCCTCCCCCTTGCCTTCCTTCTGTGCCAACCGCCAAAAAGCCAAGAAAAAAGCCAAGACTTTAGGGCAGCAGGTCGACACGGAAGAAGCTCCTACCTAAGGACAGGTGCGACGGACGTGTCCTCTTCTGCCACACTTGGCAGCCCTGCCTCACGGTCGTGACTCCCACCCTGATTTCTCCCCGCAGGTCGAGCGGCACAGGCAGCCCAATGTGTCCAGCCCAGACACAAGCCCCGCTTCCCCACTCTAGATCCTGAATGCGACCAAGTGCTCTGGACTCCCGAGCAGGGTGGGAAAGAGGACTCGCATCTGGTAGCCTCCGGGCTCCTCGCCTGCTTGAGGGATGGCATTGCAGGCAAGCTGCCGGCCGTCGCCATCGCCGCCCCCTCATGCGAGTGGACCTGCCCGGAGTGGTGGGCCGGGGGAGGCTCGCTCTCTGTGGGGATGTGGCCCGCACGCGCGGCCCCGCTTCCTCCTGCCCAGGGCTGAGCTCCTTACCCGCGATCTCGGTCTCGCGCACGCGGATCCCACTTATTCCGAAGCTCGCGCCACTAGCCGGGGCTCTCACACCGTGCCAGGGCGAGGCGAGGCGGCCCACTGACGTCATTGCGGCTCACCGCCGCCCTCGACTTTCCTGTTCCCTCCCCTCCCTCGGGTCGCCGTGGTTACCGAGGACTGCAAGCTGCTCGGGCGAGCGTGGGGCATTAAGTGGGAGAAGGAAAATTAAAATTAAAACTCGCCTGAAGGCCGCCTCTCCGGATATCTTTCGAATTTTTTAATTTTTCCCGCGGCACACCAGGCAACGTCTCGCGGCACACTAGTGTGCCGCGGAACACCGGTTGGGAAACACTGGTCTAGATCATGAAGCTCTATATCTGTGACTGACAAAATATGATGTGTATACAGTGCGTACCTCAGGTTAAGTACTTAATTCATTCCGGAGGTCTGTTCTTAACCTGAAACTGTTCTTAACCTGAGGTACTATTTCTTAACCACGTTAGCTAATGGGGCCTCCCACTGCCACCGTGCCGCCACTGCACGATTTCTGTTCTCATCCTGAAGCAAAGTTCTTAACCTGAGGTACTATTTCTGGGTTAACAGAGTCTGTAACCTGAAGCATCTGTAACCTGAAGCGTCTGTAACCTGAGGTACCACTGTACTATCTCAATAAAAGAAGTTGTCTTCAACTAACTTTTACTCAGAGTAGACCTATAAAAATTAATGGGCCTAATTTTCTTGTAGGCACTAATTTTAATGGATCTACTCTGAGTAATACAATTGGGTAAGTGTAACTGGCCTTGATACTGCCACCAGACCATTTAGGCTGGTATTCTCTTGGGCAGGGACACACAGTTGTACCAAGACAGCCCCACCTTTCCCTGATCTTCTGCCACTGTTCCCCAGACAGATTCTCTGTACAGAGAGACACTGCCCACTTTAAGTCAGGGAAGGCTTGGTCCTTGGGTTTTGCCTCCATCACAGCTCCTGTTGCTCTTTCCCAGCTCCTGCCATCCTAGCAGTTTGAAAGCACACCAGTGCAAGTAGATAAATAGGTACCGCTGTGGCAGGAAGGTAAATGGCATTTCCATGTGCTCTGGTTCCGTTGCACCAGAAGTGGTTTAGTCATGCTGGCCACATGAGCTGGAAAGCTGTCTGTGAACAAACACCATCTTCCTCGGCCTGAAAGCGAGAGGAGTGCCGCAACCCCATAGTCACCTTTGATTGGACTTCACCATCCAGGGGTCCTTTACCGTACATTTACTTTTACCATCACAGTTTTGTCCTTAAGCACAGTGTTTTGGTTTCCCTCTCTAGATAAGTTGGCAAGCATTCACTCTTATGGGGAAGTCGTAACCACTGTCTGGGACAGAGGTCAAATTCTTTTCCGCACTGTTTTCATCTGTGTCTGATATTATAACCCATTTACTATATATTGTGGATCGAGGGCCCGACCCCCGCTATGTGAAATAAATACACAAGGACACGTGATATAAGGTTAATGGGCAAGGAAAGGCCACAACTTTATTGATTACCGCAGTGAAAAGGTATTGGCTTAGGCATTGGATGACTATAGGTGGTGGGTTTATTCAACAGTAGGTGGAGCCTGTTGATGCTCATCCAACTATAGGCTCACCCCTGATGTCACCGAGGGTCGTGCCATGGCCTCCCGCCAAGCAGGCATCGGACGGAATACACAACCGCCAGATTCCTTTAACGGAATACCCAAAAATTGAAGGCATAGGCGATGGCCACACCTAGCCCTTGACACAGCACAACACATGAATCCAATGCCTAACCTACCCACCAATACCATAAAAGTTGTGACGATTGCTACGAGGTAGGCGAAAAAACCAAAAAGCCTAATGCCAAATGGAAAAATTCCTACCAGGCCCCCCAGACAACCGGGGCGACCAACCTAAGGTCCATAGCAAGGCCAAAAACCTAGGCCCTGAGCTAAATGGGAGTGGAGGGTGGGTGACTCGCTGAGGGACGACGACGAATGAGGAGGAGGCGGAGCTGGCGCCGCAGCATTAAGCTGCTACACACGCCCCCTGGAGGCACCTGGTTGGCTGCCCCCGGTGGGCGTGGGCACCAGCCAGGTAAGGAGGGGAGGGGGCTAAGGCCCCCTACCAGGGGCGGAGCTCAGGCTCCCGCCCACAACCACTCCCCTCTCTTCCAGGGAGGAGAGTCTTTGTGGATCGAGGGCCCGACCCCCGCTTTGTGAAATAAATACACAAGGACACATGATATAAGGTTAATGGGCAAGGAAAGGCCACAACTTAAGCAACCTCAGCCCAAGGGTTTTGTTTCTGCTCTTTTAAGGAAAATCCAGATGGAAATTTAGCTATAGCTACATAGCTGCAACTTCAGCAAAGTGTTGTAAAAATCATATTTTGCACCGTCATCATAGGAATGACACATTGCAATATAGCAGGAGAGCAAGCATTAGTATGCCTGGCTAATTAACCTCATCCTCGTGTAAATAAGATTAATTAGTAATTTTCTTCTCTAATCTGGTGGGAAACATGGATAATTATAGTTGTATTGTTTATGCAAATTTTACCCAAATAGGAAAGAACAGGTTGCAAAGTAAAGTTCAGCCGAATGACTACTCCTGAACATACCGCCGAAAGACAGATAAGCTAATTAAGACATGCCATCTACATAAACAAATATGGACACCTACTCTTGCATACAGCTACCCCTTTGCCTCATTTATTCTAGGCTTTCTAGTATAGTACGCTAGAAGACTGAGGTCACTAACTGGAAAATGTGATTTGTATGCAGTATTGACAAAACAGTGACTCATGTTGCACAAAGAAGGCAAGTGCCCTCAGAATAGCCCATGAGAATAATGGCAAAACTTTGCAATGAACAATAGGGAAGACAGTTTGCAGGGTGAACAGCATGATTCTGGCCTGACAGAGGTCTATTTCATGCATTACCAGATTTGTCACTGAGGGCTCATTGAACAGGAAGCTGCAGACAAACCTAGCTCCTGGAAGCAGTGGTACCTCTGGTTAAGTACTTAATTCGTTCTGGAGGTCCGTTCTTAACATGAGACTGTTCTTAACCTGAAGCACCACTTTAGCTAATGTAGCCTCCTACTGCCGCCGCACTGCCGGAGCATGATTTCTGTTCTTATCCTGAAGCAAAGTTCTTAACTTGAAGCACTATTTCTGGGTTAGCGGAGTCTGTAACCTGAAGCATATGTAACCTGAGGTACCACTGTACCTGTTTGTTGGGCTAGGTAAAATTTTCATTTTTGAAAGGCCCAATGTTCATTTAAAAATAGGGGGATGGCAGTGGAAGAGGGGGCAAAACCACCTCCCCTAGTTTATGTTTTCAGGTCTGGGGTCACATGGGTGAGGGGACACTTACTTACTGTAGCGCTTTGATGACTACATCTGGGTAATGGTCAGTTTTTTATCTCACAGAATGCCCCAGTCCAAGGGACATTTCCAATGGAAACTACAATTTCTCTGTGGTGGCCACCTTTTCCTTCAAAGTGCAACCTGGGATGGGGCCAGGGTGCTTTTTCAGCTGGAATTAACACAGTTCCAGCACCTCTCAGGTGGGCACCCTTGCCATTATAAGAGAACAAGGGAGGTGTTCTGGAAAACACCTCTAGAAAAATAGCACTGAATGGGGCATTATGGGAAAGAAAAAGGCCGAATTCTTGCTGGATGGAACATCAAAGAGCTCTAAAGTTTTCACTGCCCGACAGCTTGAAGAAAAATGCAGAGAACAAAACCAACCCATGTATATGGCATTTATTGACCTGACTAAGGCCTTTGACATTGTAAATCATACTGCCCTGTGGACTGTCCTTCTGAAAATCAGCTGCCCGAATAAATCTGTACAAATCCAAACGCAACACGTGGCTAATAAATCTGTAAACATCCTTCGGCTGGTCCACAATAACATGACAGCAACAATCACAGATAACAATGGCTCTCAAAGTGAACCATTCACAGTAGGATCAGGTGTTAAACAGGGATGTGTTATTGCCCCAACTCTCTTTATCATTTTCATCACAATGACCCAACACATTGTAGAAGGGAAACTCCCCACTGTGGTAGAAATCATATATCGAACATATGGACAGCTCTTCAATTTGAGTAAGCTGAAAGCAAAGAGTAAGGTTACCATAACTTCCATCACAGAGCTTCAATATGATTATGACAATGTAATGTGTGCACACTCAGAGGATGACCTCCAAACCATCCTAAATATATTTGTAGAAGCTTATGAAAAGCTTGGCCAATTGCTCAATATCCAAAAAACCAAAGTGCTGCACCAACAAGCACAAAACAACCCCTCTGCAGCACCACAAATCCAACTTAATAGTGTAAAGTTGAAAAATGGTGATCATTTTTCCTACCTAGGCAGTTATTTTTCTACAACGGCCAACAATAAAGGCCAAAATCCAGCATTGTTTGAGCTCTGAGTGCAGCTTTCTCCTGACTGAAGTGCAGAGTGTTTGCTGACAGGGACATTCACCAACCAAATGCTTGTTTACAAAGCTATTGTACTACCAACTTTACTGTGCACTTTTGAAATATAGACCACTTATAAATGCCATGTCCAACTCTTCAGAAGGTTCTATCAATGTGTCTCCAAATTTTTTTACACATCACTTGGGAATATAGGCAAACTAATGCCGGAGTACTGGAAGAAGCAAAGATCACCAGTGTCAAAGCAATGGTTCTTCAACATCAACTTTGTTGGACTGGTCATGTTGTTTGGATGCCTGATGATTGTCTTCCAAAGCAACTACTCTATTCCGAACTTAAAAATGGAAAGTGTAGTGCTGGTGGTCAACAAAAGAGGATTAAAGATGCCCTCAAGGTAAATCTTAAAAAAAAAAGTAGTATGAACACCGACAATTGGGAAACACTGGCCTGCGAGCACTCCAATTGGAGAACAGCCTTTACCAAATGTGTCATGGAATTTGAAGATACTCAAATTCAGGTCAAAAGGGAGAAATGAGTTAATAGTAATAACAATAATTTTATTATTTATACCCTGCCTATCTGGCTGGGTTTCTCCAGCCACTCTGGGCGGCTCCCAACAGAGGACTAAAAACAAAATAAATCATCACACATTAAAAACTTCCCTAAACAGATCTGCCTTCAGATGTCTTCTGAAAGTCAGATAGTTGTTTATTTCCTTGACATCTGATGGGAGGGCATTCCACAGGGCTAAGATGAAGGCACATTTGGCAAACCCTCTCCCTGATCAACTCCTGCCAGAAACCTATGTCCCCACTGTGGAAAGACATGTGGATCCAGAATTGGCCTCCACAGTCACTTACGGACTCACTGTTAAGACCATGTTCATGGAAGACAGTCTTACTCCGCTACAAGTGATCGCCAAAGAAGGATGGAACATCAAAGTGATCTAAAGTTTTGTCCACAACAATGGACAACAATGGACCCCTGAAATTCACTGAAATGCCCACCATTTCACCTTAGCCCCATAGTATGATACCATGTGCTCAAACATTTGTTTTTCATATTAACTATTTCCACTGTTAGTCAGAATACCCGAGGAATTTAAAGTTTGTGTGTCCCAATATGGCTTGACCTGATCTGCTCCTATTGGAATCATGTGATGCTTGAAACTAGCCTTCTAGGCACTTCTGAGCTGCCAAAGTAGACAAGAATATGTTTTTTAAGAGAAAATATGTCTATAAAGACATATTTTGTGAAGAACATATTAAAACATATTTAAATTTTATTTTAAAGCACAGATTAATGTAGAAAACAGAATTATGACCAAATAGGCTACAGATAAGTCTGAATCCTTCCCTCCTAATTTTTAGATGTGTACCTGAAACCAGCACTGCATTTTCAAGCCATAATTTCCAGAGGCATAGAAGAAAGTTCTGTTAGTGCAGAATTCAGCTTTCTGAGAATTTCAGCCTTCATTTGAAGAACAGACGAAGCTCCCAGATCCTACAGCTGCTTGAAATGTATACAAAGGCTGTAAAATAACAGAAACTAGAGAAGTGGCTTGAGAATATTTTCCTTGGGAGTGGGAGTAGGCCTTCAGTGCCCTCGCCCATCCCGTGGCCAAGCAAATCAGCACACACAGCAGTACAAATTGTGCAAAATTAAGAAAAATATATGCAGAGTTTGCATACTTTATGCCAACAGCAAACCTGGAATTTTCTACTGTGGAGATTGGAATGGAAATAACTTGCGCTGGTGCTAGACACATCAAAGACGTGTTTTAGTTAAACATGTTGTAAACTTTGTACAGTGGTACCTCGGGTTAAGAACTAAATTCGTTCTGGAGGTCCGTTTTTAACCTGAAACTGTTTTTAACCTGAGGTACCACTTTAGCTAATGGGGCCTCCCACTGCTGCCGCACCGCCGCCGCGCAATTTCTGTTCTCATCCTGAAGCAAAGTTCTTAACCTGAGGTACTATTTCTGGGTTAGCAAAGTCTGTAACCTGAAGCGTCAGTAACCTGAAGCGTCTGTAACCCGAGGTACCACTGTATGAGAAATTGGGTTGACAAAAACGGAACTCCACAGTGCCATCTGGTGTCGCAGTGTTATAATGCATATAAAGGTAAAGGTAAAGGGACCCCTGACCATTAGGTCCAGTTGTGACCGACTCTGGGGTTGTGGCGCTCATCTCGCTTTATTGGCCAAGGGAGCCAGCGTACAGCTTCCAGGTCATGTGGCCAGCATGACTAAGCTGCTTCTGGCGAACCAGAACAGTGCACCGAAATGCCGTTTACCTTCCCGCCGGAGCGGTACCTATTTATCTACTTGCACTTTGATGTGCTTTCGAACTGCTAGGTTGGCAGGAGCAGGGACCGAGCAACGGGAGCTCACCCCGTTGCGGGGATTCGAAACACCAACCTTCTGATCGGCAAGTCCTAGGCTTGCCCACAGCACCACCCGCGTCCCTTATAATGCATATACAACACATATAAAACACTTTTTGTTTACCAATCTAGCTGAGCCCTTGGTTTTTGGTTTTTTTTTTTACAGAATTAAGTTCATACTACCTTCCTTAACAGCTACAGAATGTATGGAGTCAAGTGGCTGTGAAGTTCTGCCCACAGTAGATGTGATACCACTGTGTCATCAGTTGTAGCTGGGGTATAGTGGAAAAATTGAATAATATTTTAGTAGTATTTCCTCTCCACAATTATTGTTTAACGATGTGAGAACCCTCCAAGTGTCCCTATTTTCCACGGACAGTCCCTGAATTACAGAAGCCATCCCGGTTTCTGATTTGATCCCTGAATGTCCCACTTTTCCTCAGGACGTCCCTATGTTCATGAGAAACCATTCCAGGCTTGTGGTAAGGTCGTAGGGTTGACAAGAGGAAGGGATTAGCACATGAGAGATAAGGACAAGGGGATCATTTGCAAACTTTGTTGTGATACCCATTAGAAAGCAATTCCTGGCTGAAACTGTCTTGAGAATTTATTATAGTGGCCATTTCCACACACCCCTCCCAAAAGTGATCAGGCTTGCCATTTCTTTTCAAACAAGTGACTTTTACAGTTTCACCTTTGCACCACGAGTATCTTAGCAACCATCAAATCTTGGCTGAGTCTTTCCAGGTAATTTACAGTTCATTTGTTTCTATCCGGCTCAAAAAATTACAAGGTCAGACTGTAATAAGAATGTGACCGATAATTCTATAGTCTGGAGACCCACTTAGAAGAAGGGACAAAAGCCTAGGTGAGATGGGGGTGCTAGAGGCAGACAGGATACAACCAATTTTAAACATGCGCCATTGATTTCACATTGAACATTTGCTTAATTCTCATTGAAATCAGCACGACTTAAAAAGTGCTGGATTATACATGCCCTCTTTATTCAATGGAAAAATCAGGACTTTTAAAAAAGAGATTCAATTTGACTCCCAAAAATAAGAATGAGAAAGACAACTGAGATCATTCAACTGAAATGGTTGAAATAATTCATTTGACCTACGTGTGAGTCAGTGGTATCCCAGATGATTCTGTTTAAACCACCATGTTCACTGTTTTATTAGTTCAGATTTATCCTGACTTTTCAGTTCATTAATTTCTATGTAAAGCTTATACTATTTAGAGTAGGGGTATAATGCACACATATGGTTTTAAATTCCTAGAGTGAAAATGGCTAGAGCAAATTTCAATCAATCAATCAATCAATCAATCAATCAATAACACTCTAACTGATTATCATGGATCAATTAAAAAGAGAGAGAGAAAGTGGTGCGTTGTGGCACATAATTAAAACAATTGCATGGAATGGTGGATAGTCAAATAATCTGATATTTGAGAAACATCCTGTCTCCAATTGGAATAGCAAGCAAGTAATGATATACAAAGATGAAAAGAAGCAAAATGGCATGTGAATAAATCGTTTGGAAAATCTTCCCTTGACTAAAATTATTACACATTTGATTTCATGGATAGGAAGATAGGAAGCTGTCCTTGGTCCATCTAGCTCAGAATTGTCAATACTGACTGAGCGTGACTGCAATATTTCATATTGTGATATTTGGCTCACAATTTGAATAAGGGCTCAATACAGGGTTACGGTTAAAGGTGATTTTCCATCCCAAGGAAGACTTGTGCCAAACCAAAACAGGCAGGCATAAGATGTGCTGGGAGGCAGAAATTCCCCAGTGTCGAAGCAATGATTCTTCAACACCAACTTTGTTGGACTGGTCATGTTGTGTGGATGCCTGTTGATCATCTTCCAAAGCAACTACTCTATTCCGAACTTAAAGATGAGAAGCGTAATGCTGGTGGCCAACAAAAGAGGTTTAAAGACTCTCTCAGGGCAAATCTAAAAAAAGGTAGCATAAACATTGACAACTGGGAAACACTGGCCTGCGAAAACAGCCTTTACCAAAGGCATTGTGAACTTTGAAGAAGCATGAACCCAGGACAAATGGGAGAAATGTGCTAAGAGTAATGTCAAACAAAGCTTTAATAATAAAGAAAATGGCAACACAATAGCAAGCTACCTGAGAGAAACTGAAACAACAGCATGAGGGGGGAAGCAAGAATGACAGTTGGCCTCTCTAACGGAACAACTGAAGGGAGGGGCTGATTCCGGAGCACAACACAAAAGCCCCACCCACCAGATGCCAGACATTCTACTATTCAAATTAGGCCCCAGTGTTTTTCTAAAAGGGATGACAGGATGCAACTGCAAGCAAGAGAAGGAAGCTGTTATAGGCTGTCTCCCCTGCCTCAACACTATTGGCTCCAACAGGTCACATGGAGACAGTGGCGTAGCGTGGGGGGTGCCAGGGGTGCCGGCCGCACCGGGCGCAACATGGGCGGGGGCGCACTCGCACTAGCAGCTCTCTGCCCCTACTAAAATCCACGCGTTAGGGAGCCCGCGCTCGCTCGGCTTGGCGAGGAGGTCGCGGAAGGGGGAGAGCGAAGCCTTCTGTTGCGGGCAAAAAAAGGAGAGGAAGCCGGGCGGGCGGGCGGGCGGGCTGGCTGGCGGGGGTCTGGCTGCGCCTGCTGCTGCCGTTGCCGCTGCTGCCGGGCTTTGACAGCTTGGCGAAGCGGAGGGAGAGGAGCTTTATGGTAATTTGAGCCGAGCCGAGCAGGGAGTCTGGCGAGGGGGCGGGAAGAGACTTTCCCCCCTTTTTCCCACCTCGACTGGTCAAAAAGGAGAGCGGAGTCTCCTCAGGGCGCCCTCAGGCAGGGCAGGGCAAGGCAAGCAGAGCGAGGAGGAGAGAGAGGGGAAGGGGGGGGAGCAGCCAGGAAACGCCGCGGTGTGGAGGGGGAATCAATTAAGGAGAGAAAGCGAAAAGCCTTGGAGAAAGGGAAAAAAGGAAAGAAAAGAGGCAGCTCCGGCAGAGCGCGGGGGAAAGAGAAGCCTCGCTGCTGCTGCTTGGGAGAGTAAATTACTGTACTTGCCTTGCCCCGGGTTAGGGGGCGCAAATTACTTGCCTTGCCCCGGGTTAGGGGGCGCAAATTACTTGCCTTGCCCCGGGTGCTGATAACCCACGCTACGCCGCTGCATGGAGAGTAGATCTGCACACTGAAGGAAGCCAAACAGGACCTGCTTCCACACCGTGGTGGAGCAAATCCACACCCAACCACTAGTTGGCGATAGTGCTGTTTTTCTAGAAAAAGAGGCGCCAGGACTCACCCTGAACACACCTCCCTTGTTCTCTTATAATGGCAATGAAACTGAGTTTTACAGAGATCTGACTGAAAAAAGCCTGGTTGGCAGTGATCTCCAAACTGGAGATACAGAAGCAGATGACCACCTTACCAAAATACCCCTCCCACCAATCTGGGGTGAAATGTTTGAGGAATTTCAAAGGGAAGCAAAAGAGGTAAAAAGCTTGTGACATTTCTTAGGGCAGTGGAGAGCCGCCCACCTCTAATTGGAGAGTTAAGCAACCTCAGATGACGGATCAGAGAATCTGAAGGGGAGCTAAGAATAGGAATGGTCAGATGAATCTTAATCCATTCCATGTCATTTTTACATGTGCTTTGTCACAGGTCTGTTTCATCCTGCTTTTTGTGGATTTTTTTAATGCTCAGCAAACACTTATTGAAACCATACCTTTCATTAAGAGACACACTTTGCGCACATGTTGGACAGATTCTTTCCTTAAAATGCATGTTTCAGAGCACTTTCCCCTGTCAAATCTGCATTCTCGTGTGCTTCATTTGCAGAAGTGCACAGTCTGACTGGCAGCTGAATTCTGATCAGCATCCCAATCTGGAACCAGCAGACTGAGTTGGTCAATGTCCCAGGGGAGCATATTGCTGTGTTTTATTAACTCCTAGAACTTACATGGTTAGGAGCATGACTCAAAAGATGGTTTCTCTGAACTGCAGAGGACTAGAAGCGAACTAATTCATTATTAATATATCCTCTAAGGTATAGAGAATTTATTCAGGAGAGGAGAACCAGAAAGCAGCAAGTTCCCCATTAGTTGGAGTCTGTGATAAGAGCCCTTGGGGAAATAAAATTTTATGTGTTATTGAGTTTTTTAATTGATGGATACATTAGGAAAAGCAGCCCAGTTAACTGATCGTCAGCATATGTTCTGCAAACTGGTTATTTCAGAGGGCTAAGTTGTGTCCTACTCATTCAGTGTGCAGTACTGCAACATAATGTATATTAGATTGTTGCAGGTATTAATATTGTACAGTTTGAAGTGACTGGAAGCATAAGAACTGACTCCTTTTGGAAGTCAGGCATTGTCCAGGCCCATAAAAATATTATTCAAAATTTTACTGGCAGAACTCTTCAAAACAAAACATAAAATATACATGCAAAATATCCATACAATGTAGTGGGCTGTCCAGTATAGGCTCAGCATCTTAGAAAATATGAAATAATCCAAACAGACCTTGAAGCAGAGCTCTATCTTTCCCCACAACCTGCATTCCAGCCTCCATTTGCCTTAGGTTATTTACTCTCCTTTCAGGAGTGCTTTCACTCCATGGAGTTTGGGAAACAAAGAACTAAAGGCAACTCCCTTTCAAAATGGAGATTTGCAACTCAATACCTTCATCACATGATCAAATGCTCACTCTCAGCACTGAATAAAAAAATAAAAATCATTAACTAGTTACAGCTCAGAGAGAGCTCTTCTTGTTGTCGATATAGCTTCATGGAAAATTCCTATGTTAAACCTTTTCACCAATACACATTTAGGCATTCTCATTTCAGTGTCAATCAAACCATTATACTTAACATAAACTAAGGTTACCAGATTTTTTCCAGTGAATCTGGGGACACTTTTCAACTTCAGTAGGAAGGATAGGATTTTGTCAGGGGACTGATTTGTAAATCCGGGGACTGTCCCCAGGAAACGGGGACGTCTGGTAACCTTAACATAAACTATAAACAACCAGTTGCATGATTAAGTGATTGTTTTGAACTAGCGGATATGGTTTTATATGCATAAGGAGAGGTGCCACATTTTTACAACTTCCCCATATTGATTTCAGCCCATGACAAAAGCTTTTGATTGGGTATGTGGGACAGCATAAGAATGTCTGGGTGTGTCCTTGGCTTGGAATTAGAAGTTGTGGGTTCAAATCTTCGCCCGGTCATGAATTATTATTTTTCTCAGATCATATCCTCTTATCTCCCTATCTGTGAAATAGGATTTTGTAGGACGTTACTGACAGATGTTCTGCAAGAATGGACAAAATGCATATGGAGCCGCATTTAGCGAGCTGGCAATTCTGTGCAAAGTGATTTCAGCTATTAAAGAAAATGTGACTAAAACTGACCTGGTCCGACAACTCCAAGCTAAGTGGTTTGTGATTCACAGCCCCCAAAGTGCTGGTAGTTGTGAGGTTAAGCAGATACTGTGTGCAAAGAAGGTTATAAGGTTAATGTTCTTCATAATCCATGAATCTTGGGCTAATGGTGTTAAAGAACATGCTACAGCTGCTGTGTTGAAGGATTTTAGTTAAGGACCAAACTACACAAAATTATGACATCTCTTTGGCCACTGCTGCACCTACAGCTATTCGTCTGGGATTTCTCAATAATACCAAAATTGATAGATTCCCCCATCTCTACATATGGTAAAGTATCACGTCATCATCATCATCATCATCATCATCATCATCATCAAATTACCGTATTTTTCGCTCTATAAGATGCACCAGACCGCAAGACGCACCTAGTTTTTGTAGGAGGAAAACAAGAAAAAAAATATTCTGAATCTCAGAAGCCAGAACAACAAGAGGGATCGCTGCGCAGCGAAAGCAGCAATCCCTCTTAGTGTTCTGGCTTCTGGGATAGCTGCGCAGCCTGCATTCACTCCATAAGACGCACACACATTTCCCCTTAATTTTTAGGAGCGAAAAAGTGAGTCTTATAGAGCAAAAAATGTGGTACTTTATTTTTCAGTTTCTAACTTATTATTATTATTATAAATTTTGCTGTTATCTATTATTTAGGTAGAAGCAGCGGAGTACATCTATTCTGGCACATGTTAAAATATTTTAAAATCTCTTCCAGAAATAACAGGCAACGTATGCATGTATTGTGATGCCTGGACACGATTGCAAGAATATTATAAGACCAGCTAAAACTGGCTTTTTGGGGGGGGACCCCAAACCCTCCTCCCCCCTGCTTTATTTCTTCATGTTCACATTCCATCATCTCTGCATCAGCCCACTGAGGTTCAGTCTAGCCAGAACTTCTGCTTCTTTTCTTTTTCCTGTTCTCAGTTGGGAGTGGTCCTAGTGGGATATTTATCCTTCCTCTCTCTGCAACAGAGCATCCTGTGTTCTGTTCAGCAGACAGTTTTGAGCTCTGCTTAAAAATTTAAACAGAACAGCGCACAGGCATCCACACACAGCTCTAGGGGGAAGCAGATATAAATTAATAAAAGTGGCAAAATGGCATGCATAATACATCATAAAACATCGTGCATTATCACAACAACAAAAGAATGGGGGAAAACACCCTCTTTTCCATACATGCGAGAAGACTTTGAAGAAAAAGGGTGTGTGTCCATCCCCACCCCCTCAGCCCAATGATGAGAAATCCAATGGGTTTGAAATGGAGACCCCTAGGAGGAAGATTTATAAAAAGGCATTAAATCAATTCTTTTGGAAAATAGTCTCCCAGCCCTTCTGGATAAATGAGTGGGAAGGGGAGATGAGGCAGGATGAAGACGGGTTGTTGTGGGAGGCACAGAACTGGAAGAGAACAGTTCAGGCTTGCACAAGAAAGATGGGACAACTGCAGTATTCAAAGCAAGGGTGATCCCATAAGTGAGCAGCGCTTTGCTCAAAACAGAGCAGCATCAATTACAGGCAGACTTGATGGCATCTTCCCTATGGTGAATCGGGCTCACGGCTGTTTTGTTGCCCTCTGTCCTTGCAGCTCCTCGTTCCTGTTCCTCAAGTTAAAAAGGCCCAAAGGTGAGAGGGTAGCAGGCAGTAGATGACTTTACCAATGCAGTCCTGTAGGGCAGAAATCTCAAAACAGAGCAGTAAATAAATGGTGACTCGATGGATTAGGTAATTTTGATACCCTCCTAATTATTCTCAGATCCCTTGTTTCCATTACACTGCAGGGAACATTAGACATTAAGTTGTCTATGGAGAGATGCCTCTGCATTGTGGAGGATTCTGGGTTGTGTTCTAAGACACCTCTCTGCCATATCATGCTGAAGAATCAGAGCGTAGTGGCAAAGCACATGTAGAAATTTACTGGTTCAGTTTCTGTCGTATCCATTTTAAAGAAATATTTTGCAGACGATGAGATAATATAGAGTAGGATCTGGAGAGTAGGGATGCATCATTTTCTTTTTCTTTTCTTATTAAGTTTTACATTTTATATTCAACATTGTTGTTTAGTTGTTTAGTCATGTCTGACTCTTCGTGACCCCATGGACCAGAGCACGTCAGGCACTCCTGTCTTTCACTGCCTCCCGCAGTTTGGTCAGACTCATGTCAGTAGCTTCAAGAACACTGTCTAGCCATCTCGTTCTCTGTTGTCCCCTTCTCCTTGTGCCCTCAATCTTTCCCAACATCAGGGTCTTTTCCAGGGAGTCTTCCCTTCTCATGAGGTGGCCAAAGTATTGGAGCCTCAGCTTCAAGATCTGTCTTTCCAATTACAGATAGGTAGCCGTGTTGGTCTACCATAGTCAAACAATTCCCCCCCCCCTTCCAGTAGCACCTTAAAGACCAACTAAGTTAGTTCTTGGTATGAGCTTTCTCAAGCTCTGGGAGGAAGACCTTTCATTGCCTACAGACAGCCACCCAATCTTAAACAACTCCTAACCCACAATAATACTACAACCAGACTTAACACGGACACTGGCATCAGAGCCTGCAATAAACCCAGATGCCAACTTTGCTGCCACATACACCCGGACAACACCATTACTGGCCCCAACAACATCACACATACCATCTCGGGACTATTTAATTGCTCATCGTCTAACATTGTGTATGCCATCAAATGCCAACAGTGTCCTTCAGCTCTCTATATTGGACAAACAGGCCAAACCTTACGCCAAAGAATAAACGGACATAAATCTGACATCAAGAATCACAAGACAGAGAAACCAGTAGGAGAACACTTCAATCTCCCAGGACATTCTATACAAGATCTCAAAGTAGCTGTTTTACTACAAAGGAATTTCAGAAATAGACTGGAAAGAGAAGCTGCTGAATTGCAACTCATTACCAAACTTAAAACCATGGAGAGACCTGGTCTGAACAAAGACATTGGATTCTTATCTCATTATACATGACAAAGCCATTTTTCACCTTCTCACCCCTTGCTTTTTCCTGTAAGACCTATTGCAGTCGTTTAGAGTCGTCAACAGGCTCATCACAGCTATCTGCCAATCACCCATTCCCACCACCCTTCTGAGTAATACCCCTCCCCACCTTCTCACTATATAGAAGGATCTGGCAACTTCTGTTTCAGTGTATCTGAAGAAGTGTGCATGCACACGAAAGCTCATACCAAGAACTAACTTAGTTGCTCTTTAAGGTGCTACTGGAAGGAAAATTTTTTTTGTTTTGATTGATTAGGTAATTTTGATACCCTCCTAATTATTCTCAGATCCCTTGTTTCCATTACACTGCAGGGAACACTTCTGCATTAAGTTTTCTACGGAGGGATGCCTCTGCATTGTGGGTTGTGTTCTAAGACACCTCTCTGTCATATCATGTTGAAGAATCAGAGCATAGTGGCAAAGCACATGTAGAAAGTTACTGGTTCAGTTTCTGTCGTATCCATTTTAAAGAAATAATTTGCAGACGATGAGATAATATAGAGTAGGATCTGGAGAGTAGGGATGCATCATTTTCTTTTTCTTTTCTTTTCTTATTAAGTTTTACATTTTATATTCAACATTGTTGTTTAGTCGTTTAGTCATGTCTGACTCTTCGTGACCCCATGGACCAGAGCACGCCAGGCACTCCTGTCTTCCACTGCCTCCCGCAGTTTGGTCAGACTCATGTCAGTAGCTTCGAGAACACTGTCTAGCCATCTCATCCTCTGTCGTCCCCTTCTCCTTGTGCCCTCCATCTTTCCCAACATCAGGGTCTTTTCCAGGGAGTCTTCTCTTCTCGTGAGGTGGCCAAAGTATTGGAGCCTCAGCTTCAAGATCTGTCTTTCCAATGTTCAACATATTAATCTTATAAAAGAAAGTATAACAACAACAACCACCCCATGACTTTCCTCAACTTCCCCTTCTAGTTCCTTAACTATTTGCTACTTCTGCTTAATTTTATCTTATTTTCCATCTTATAGATGAATACTCTTCTATTTTTATCCCAAATTTCCTTCCAGTTATATCTTACATTTAATTAATTTCCATATTATCATCTCTTCCCCTTTATTGTTAGTTGTGTTTACTCAAACCCTGCTAGTGAGTCCATTTCTTTACAATGTTTCTGTAAATGTGACATAAATGATTCCCAGTGTTTTTTAAAGTCTCTGTTGTCTTTGTCTCTGAGTCTTCCCGTAAGTTTCACCATTTCTGTATATTCCGTAAGTTTAACTTGCCATTCTTCTTTCATTGGTATCTTGTCGTCTTTCCATTTTGGGGCTTTTAAAATCCTAGCCGTCATTGTGGCAGGGATGCATCATTTTCTATTCCACCTTGTATTTTATCACGTGCAACAATGTTTCTGTACCACTGCGGTTCATCTCCCACCCACAACTACATTATTCACCTTGCTGTCTGATGTGGTGAAATTACGTACATAACTTACGCAATTTACACAATCAGTTACACAAATAGTGTTGCCATTTTGTTATTCCACCCCACTGCAAATGGGAGCGGGGAAGTAAATCTGTTACATTTTTCGTTTGTGGGCTGCGAGCGACAGCAGCAGCAACAGCAGCAAATACCACATCTGTTCCCATTTTTGTCCCCGTCAATATTGAGATCAACAAATGGTCTTAGCTAAAATAGGGCAGCTTCCTGTACTCCCAGGTGAATTGAGGGTTTCTCCTAGAAAGCACCCAACTCTCTCTCGAGACTATACACTGCAGAAGAAGATTGGCAGGGATTGGCCATTTATCTTCACAGAAACACCCATTTGCCTTTATTCATCATCTCATTGAAGATTGAGGGTTTCCCTAGACTATGGTTTGAAAAGCAACATAGAGTACAGAGCAGCTTGGGAATCTCACTGGTTCTCCACCCAGGCACTGAACATCTCAATGCTCATGTACTGCAGCTCCAGGTGTTGCCAGACCATTACCTGAGTCTCACTCACGCAGAGGAGGGAATGAATAAAAACTTACGCAATCTCTGCACATCAGAAACTATGCCATCAAAGAGAAGGCAAGGCTATCTTGTAGCTGTAGTCTCAGGAGTCTCTTACAGAGGAGAACTTGGAAACATGCAACTTCCTGTATGCCACAATCCCATTAAGGCTGTGTTTAGTGATTACTCCGAACAGGACCAGGATTTGGCCTCTTGGGCCTCAGCTGGTGCCTGGCAGGATCTGCTGTTGATGCTTTTCCTGGGTTTCCTGTGGTTAACATTTTTTGTGGTCCAGATCCCTGAGTAGCCCAGGTTCCTAGTTTTTTTAATTTCCCACAATAATTCCAACCTAGTGTCCCTCTGAGCAATTAAAATGGTGACTAGATCCAGCCACTTAGTATGGTTTGGACTATGACCACCACAGCCACACACAGTGGAGGTAACACATTGGAGGATGTTTTCTCCAATGCTCCCTCAAACCTAGAGTCTGCTGTGACTCTGAATGTGAGGATTCCATAGAATGGCTCTTGGGCAAAGAGAAGCTATCCCTCAAAGCAAAGGACACTACTCAGAAATGCTCTTACATACTGCCAAATCACTTTCAGCTGTTGCCGCGTCCCTTTGGGAAAGATCATGGAAGATGAGACCCTTTAGATTCGAACAGCCAGCCATTTGTTATAAAACAGACATCAAATAGAAAAACAAGGGCTTAAAAAACAGCCAGAGAAATGGACAGGATCCAGGCAGTCCACCCTTGAGCCTGCTGGCTGCTGGCTCTGTCCATTAACAGCAGGTTTCCAGCAAATGAAACTGGAAAAATAACCACGTTCCACCCAAAGTCTGCATTTCAAGAATTTTTTCTAATCAGAACAAAGAAAAAGCCAAGTACCAGAGCATGCATGCATCCTGCCGGGCCCTAACTTGGCTTCCAGCAACCAAAATAGTTGCAGGTACATTGCAAACGGATGAGATCCACATGTCAGCTCTTTGCACAGAACTTGCATTGTTAAGACGGGGCCTAAAATGTGTAAACATGGGACGGGAATCTAAAGGAGGCTTTGTATGTGCATACAATCTGCCTATTATTGGTTTTGCAACTGAAAACTTCTGCTGTTTGCGTCGTTTCTCACACGCCCATAAACTGCTATGTTTGGATCAGGGCTACAGCCCACTCCTTGGCTGTTTGTTTGTTTTTAACAAGCTGACCGTGACAGATGTTAAGTCAGCATGGCCTTTTGCTGAATTGAAACAAGGCTAAACTCTAAAAAATGTTCCACAAATAGCTTAAGCAGCATCCACAGAAATGGCCAATGTTAAAGCAATACAGTCATACCTCGGCTCCCAAATGCCTTGGGAGTCGAACGTTCCGGCTCCCGAATGATTGAAAACCGGAAGCGAGTGTTCCGGTTTCCAAACTTTTTTTGGAAACTGAATGTCCGGCACGGCTTCCGCTATTGTTTCCTGCACAATCGGAAGCCAATCAGAAGCTGAGCCTTGGTTTCTGAACGTTTCAGAAGTCGAACAGACTTCCGGAACGGATTCTGTTTGACTTCTGAGGTATGACTGTATGTCTGTAATTCTTTGTCCACTTACCTGGGAGTAAGACCCACTCATGAACTCGGTGGGACTTGCTTCTGAGTAAACAACAGGCAAGATTGCACTCCTATGAAGATAAGCACCCAACAAGGCCTCAAAACAGACTTAATCTTTAAATGCTTGCCTAACAAATTGGGCTTGGGAGAACCTCCTAAATCTTGAAGCCTTAATTACTTGGTATCCATTTGCCCTCTCACCCAGGACATAGAGGTGACAAAGAAGCACCAGGGATTCAGTTCCTTCGGAGAAAAAAAGTTTATTGTGATCTGCGCAGAGGCAACCAGCGGAATTACTTCCAAAGGCTGGCAGCCCCTAATACACGTATACAAGCAGTTTTTATACTCTTGCCGCACCTCCCGACCACCCCACCACCAGTAACTCATCATATCGTATCCCCCAATCTGCCTTCTTGCCTCATTGGGTGTTGCTAAAGCATTTTGGCAGTGCACTCCCTTCGCTTATCGGCCAACCCTGCGTATCTTGCTTGCTCCAGATGTATTTTTCCTCCTGCTCTCCGGGCGTTGCCTTCAAACTGCCATTATACTCCCTGCCCACTCTCTTCAATCTCAGTAAGGAGACAGAAAGATGTAGTTTCCCTGGAAGTATGTTTCAAAGCTTTGAGGTCATTGCAAGAAAGGCCTTGCTTCTCCCCTTCCCAGATACAATCTCTCTAGAAAATGGCACCTTGTTCAATGGTTCATTGTCCTTCTGACGTTAATTGGGAGAATACAGGTGAAACTCAGAAAATTAGAATATCATGGAAAAGTTCATTTATTTCAGTAATTCAATTTAAAAGGTGAAACTAATATATGAAACAGACTCATGACATGCAAGGCGAGATATGTCAAGCCTTTATTTGTTATAATTGTGATATTATGGCGTACAGCTGAAGAAAACCCCAAATTAACAATCTCAGAAAATTAGAATATTAAATGAAATCAGCAAAGCAAGGTTTGCAAATAGAACAATATTGGACTTCTGAGAAGTAGAAGCATGCATATGTACTCAGTACTTGGTCTGGGCCCCTTTTGCATCAATTACTGCCTCAGTGCGGCATGGCATGGATGCAATCAGCCTGTGGCACTGCTGAGGTGTTATGGAAGACCAGGGTGCTTCAATAGCAGCCTTCAGCTCTTCTGCATTGCTTGGTCTCATGTATCTCATCTGTCTCTTGGCAATGCCCCATAGATTCTCTGTGCGGTTCAGGTCAGGCAAGCTTGCTGGCAATCAAGCACAGTAATCCCATGAGCATTGAACCAGGTTTTGGTACTTTTGGCAGTGTGGGCAAGTGCCAAAGTCCTGCTGGAAAATGAAGTCAGCATCCCCATAAAGCTCGTCTGCGGAAGGAAGCATGAAGTGCTTGTCTCCTGGTAGACAACTGCATTGACCCTGGACTTAATGAAGCACAGTGGACCAACACCAGCTGATGACATGGCTCCCCAAATCTCTTTTCTGATGAGAGCAGCTTTTGCATCTCATTTGGAAACCAAGGACCCAGAGTCTGGAGGAAGAATGGGGAGGAACACAATGCCAGATGCTTGAAGTCCAGTGTGAAGTTTCCACAGTCTGTGTTGATAAGAAACTGCCCTAGATCATTGCCACTTTCATTTGTATGCTGAGGAAAACCTTGTACACCTGCCATATGGCAGCTGCTTCTTGCAGAGGAGTCTGAAAAGCACACTAAGGTGTACCATCCAGGTAGCACTTGTGGGATATTTACAATGTAGTCAAGCCAACAATGTGTGGTTCCTAGATAGACACATGACAAAAGCTGAAGCTCACAGAGTTTTCCTGTAAATTTCCTAGAGAGAACTCTGGGAGACACTCCCACTGTGTCTTGACAGGAGGAAGCTGTAGTCACATATAATCCCCTCACCTGGCCAGGTACTTCCTCTTTCCTCTTTCACCTCATTCCAGCAATTTGAAACATCTGCATGACTGAGCTCCATTGCTCAGACACCATTTTAAGATAGACTAAAGTATGTCTGTAACTGGATTAAACTGGATTATAACGTTAAATCTGACTGAACAAAACCAGCTGTTACCTGTTTTTCTTCTAACAAGAAATGCTGGGTGAGTAAATGTTGTTGTTTTTTACCTTTTACAAGACCGTCTGTGTGATTATTGTTTTAAATTGGAGATAGCAGGAGAATCCAGCCTGCCCTAAATCAAACTGGATTACTTAAACTAAAAGGCTTCCGTTTTAAGGTGAAAAGGGATGCCCTCCGCTGAACTCACAAACGTGAGGAAGGGAGGACAATATCTAATGAATATATCCTCTCTTAGCATCTATACACATCCCTGCAGCACTTAGTCCAATGAGAGCCCTAGGAACGCCCAACACGTCTTTGACATTTCAGGATGAGATCATAAATGATGGGACAAAATGGTTTTGAGGGAAACCTGACATGACCTGAAGACCACCGTTGCAATTTGTAGAGTTTCCTTAAGATACGAGATGTGGCTGTTGTGATAAAGATCCTGTGCTCTTGCTTCCAAATTTAGGAAAGCATATTTTCTTTTTGTTTTAACAACCTTGGGCAGATTTCAAAAATGCTGGCAAGGAAGATTGGCTCTGAAGTGCAAACACATGTTCTGGCCACCTACGTTGAGCTGCAAAAGCACATAAAAGCCTGTTTCTTTGGTCAAAGCCAAAATATCAACGGAGGAATGTATGTGGTACTGTTTGCATTTGGGCTGCCCTGAAAGTTTTCTGTGCTACAAACACAGAAAAGTGATATGATGGATTCCCCTGTCAGGCGGATGGAATTTTCATATTAGAGTGAACGAAATGAAATGATTATGCTGAATATTTATCTGGGCAATTTGGTGAATTGTTTCCTGCCCATGTATTTGACAGGATTAATCATGGATCACATGGTGAGACAAAACCATAGGCATAAAGTGATTCCAGTGTTTGTACAACGTGAGGCTTGTCTGTTTACAGTGGTACCTCGGGTTACATACGCTTCAGGTTACATACGCTTCAGGTTACAGACTCCGCTAACCCAGAAATAGTGCTTCAGGTTAAGAACTTTGCTTCAGGATGAGAACAGAAACCGTGCTCTGGCGGCGCGGCGGCAGCTGGTGGCCCCATTAGCTAAAGTGGTGCTTCAAGTTAAGAACAGTTTCAGGTTAAGTACGGACCTGTGGAACGAATTAAGTACTTAACCTGAGGTACCACTGTATTTGTTTGCTGAGTTTATTTCACTAGTATTATGGGCGTATTTCTTTAATATAACATTTGTGATATAATGGTATATAGTTTTTTTATTATTATTTTGCTGAAGACAACAGCAGAACATAACTCTTAAGGTCCTGATCCAGATTTAACTGAGCTTTGTTGTGAGCAAATAGTGGTTGTGATAGGGCTCTGCAATGCTCCTTTTCTCTGATCCATCAACTGAAGTGAAAAGCAGGTGTGTAATATATTCAAGATTAAAACAGATACCCACAATACAGTCAAACCTCGGTTTTTGATCATCTCCATTGCTGAAAGTTTCGGCTGCCGAATGTCGAAAACCCAGAAGTAAGTGTTCCGGTTTTTGAACGTTTTTCGGAAGCCGAATGTCCGACGCAGCAGACAAGCGGCTTCCGATTGGCTCTTCTGATTGCAAGAGCCAATCAGAAGCCTCGCCTCGGAAATCGAACATTTCTGAAGTCAAACGTCCTTCCAGAACAGATTACATTCGACTTCTGAGTCACCACTGTAGATGTACTTTCCAGACTAGGGCACACTTATTCAACATAAGCGAAAAACACTATATAGTGGTACCTTGGTTTAAGAACAGCTTAGTTTATGAACAACTTGGATTAAGAACGCTGCAAACCCAGAAGTAGGTGTTTTGGTTTGTGAACTTTGCCTTGGAAGCAGAACATGTTACACTTCCTGTTGAGTGTGTTCCATTTGTAAACTGAGTCCCCGCTGCTACAGGAAAGCATGCCTTGATTTAAGAACGCTTTGGTTTAAGAACAGACTTCCGGAACAGATTAAGTTCGTAAACCATGGTACCACTGTATAGCTATACATACAGTAGATATTTTACAGTAGATTTTTTTTTGAAAGCCATCATCCTGATTATGTAATTCTTCACATTTTGCTCCTTTCTGTCCATTCAGAATTATTTTGGGAATCAGGAATAATTAAAGGCAGTCCTTTGTGGGCCTTAGTGGCAGTTTCATCCACAAAACCACAGAACATACTCCAAAAGCTTCACCTGATAAATTTCCAAGTCTACCCGGAAGAAGGAGCATAGCATGTCAACATAGGCAAGTTATAGTTTATATCACAATAACAACGCCACATCATTTCATATTACTAGGATTAAATCTATTCAAAAAGGATCATATTACTAACATCTACGGTTTCCATTTTTTTAATATTTTCAAAATGCTCTGTGCTTCGTTTGGAATTGTAATTGTTTAGAGCTTATTGAAAGAAAAATGAGAGAGAAAATGCAAAAGAAAGGAGCTAATGATATCACTCAGATTGAAAGCTAGTTTTAAGTGACAGTTATGTGAAATATTCATACAAGCTGATATACTTATGATGAAGTATATGTATTTATATGCAGTGATTGAATTTCCATTCTGTATTTGCAAACCCGTGTGTTCATCCTAAAGGACTACTGCAGAATTGCTTGCTTAAAAAGCAACAAACCAGGAAGATAAACTAAAACTCTGGAATTTGATAGCTAACAATCACTTCACATAAAAGAGGCAATTTTAGCATATCTGCTGTATGTCATGAAATGAACACCATAATGATTGAAGGTGGAGATGATATCTGTTGATGAAGATGATGACAATAATTATTATGTGCTTAAAATAACTCAATGCTTTACATAGATGAAATTAGCAGGTCCCTGCTGCAGATTGAAAAACTAATAATAGTGTTTCACTTGAAACCCCTTGTATGTGGAAAGAATGCATGAGGTGGACAAGTGGTCTCAAAAGACAGAGCTCACCTGTGCACCAGCCACATACCTCTCCGGCTATATATCTTTTGGCTGCAAAAAGGGACCTTTTGCATGCAATTGTGGATCTTTCAATCAATCAGAATCTCCCCTGCTTTGGAAAAGCTCTGCAAGCATTCATTCACAGGGGTTCTTCAGATGACTGCATAATATGTGGTCATTGTTGGGTAGGGATGGGGAATGAATTCAGTTCCGTTTGCATTTAAAGGTGAATCACAGAGCCTCAAAGAGTGCGTTTCAAGGAGATGCTTCCAATTGCTACAAATATAAGATTTAAGTTTTGGGTTGATGCCTGTCATGTATCATGTGTCTTTGCTGCAGGCAGCTGGTTATACTGATGATGGGGTGAGCTCCAGTTGCTCTGTCCCAGCTCCTGCCAACCTAGCAGTTTGAAAGCACGCCAGTGCAAGTAGATAAATAGGTACCACTGCGGCGGGATGGTAAACGGCATTTCCGTGCACTCTGGGTGTTTCATTGCACCAGAAGCGATTTAGTCATGCTGGCCACATGACCCGGAAAGCTGTCTGTGGACAAACTCTGGCTCCCTCAGCCTGAAGCAAGATGAGCAGTACAAACCCATTGTCACCTTTGACTGGACTTAACCATCCAGGGGTCCTTTACCTTTCCTTTTTTACTGACTCCTCAGCTCATATAAAATAAAATAAAATTTTGTTCATGATCCTATTAGCTGATTTTGTCAGAAACAGGGAAAGAAGGCATTTTTTTGAAAATTAATGTTGTTGTTGTTGTTATGTGGTGGAACTCCAAGATACAGGGTCATGTACAACCATTTGATTCAGTTTAAGAATTGTATTTAAGACAAAGTTTAAGACAAAGCAAATTACAGCCGTACCTTCGATCTCAAATGCCTTGGCTCTTGAACAAATCGACTCCTGAATGATTGAAACCAGGAAGTGAGTGTTCCAGTTTTTGAACGTTCTTTTGGAACCTGAACGTCCGACGTGGGTTCCGCGGGTTCTGATTGGCTGCAGGAGCTTCCTGCAGCCAATCAGAAGCCGCGCTTTGGTTTCTGAACGTTTTGGAAGTTGAACAGACTTCCAGAACGGATTCTGTTCGACTTCCAAGGTATGACTTTATGTACATCTCTTATGCTATTTCCTTTTCTTCTTGGTTTCTTTGTTGTCCATAAGCACAGGCAGATATTGTAATTTTGAAATTATACAAGTTTATTGATGTCATTTTATTTATTTATTTATTTTTTCAAAACCCCAGAAAGGGCAGGCACTGTTTCAAGAGCCTCTAAAAAATAAACCAGTGATGCAATATGCTGCACTTTGGGGGAAATGGTGAAGGATTAGGTAATAGACTTGGTACATTGTATTCCCATCTCGTCAAAGGCATTCTTCAAAGAGATAGCAAAATAATGTTTTTTATAAAAGGTGTTGGCCTATGATGTCAGTTTTTATTTCGTCAAGTGCTTTGCTTTGATCTCGTAACAATAATCTCTGCCATATAGTTTTAATAATGTGGCAAGAAAGATGATTCTCAGGATCCACAGGCTGAATTATTCATTACATTTCAAGCATTAAATTGTCATCAAATGCTTTCCAATCTGCATTACCTACAGTCATGCCATATTGCTAATGCCACGACTGCTTATGTAATGAAAAACCTTGCGGATGTTCTTCGATCACCACAATGCACTTGAGAAATAGCAGACCAATTATTTTGATAAACAAGACAACTCGAGTGAACCGCCTCCGCTGCCTTTAAGCACATGGCTGGAATTTTAGGAATGGGTTTTTAGCTTTTGCTAACTATGTTTCAGTCAAAGCTACTGAGTGCTGCTGGGGTCAAGCTCAAAGTATTTTAATTTGCTTTTATGATATAACTGAAAAATTGAGTTTGTGTGTATGGCCACCGTTGTCTTCTCCTTCTTAATTGATTGTGAAAGCTCTGGTAAAGATCGGAATTTTCATTCTTGTTTTCATTAAATCTGAGAACTCAAATCACCCTAGTGTACAACACAGTGCAAACTGGAAGGCTGTAACTCAGTGTATCAACATAGAAAGCTCCCGATTCAATTCCCAGCATCTCCCAGTAAGGCCAGAGAGACTGTGGATGGGGCTGTGGAAACTGAGGGTGCTTTGTAGCATCCAGCAGTAGACCAGAAGAAGAAGAGGAGTTTGGATTTGATATCCTGCTTTATGTGGCACTGTGGGTTAAACCACAGAGCCTAGGGCTTGCCATTCAGAAGGTTGGCAGTGGTAATCCCCGCGACGGGGTGAGCTCCCATTGTTCGGTCCCTGCTCCTGCCAACCTAGCAGTTCGAAAGCACGTCAAAGTGCAAGTAGATAAATAGGTACCACTCCGGCGGGAAGGTAAATGGCGTTTCCGTGCCCTTCTCTGGTTTGCCAGAAGCAGCTTAGTCATGCTGACCACATGACCCGGAAGGTGTACGCTGGCTCCCTCAGCCAATAAAGCGAGATGAGTGCTGCAACCCCATAGTTGGTCACAACTGGACCTAATGGTCAGGGGTCCCTTTATCTTTACCTTTTAAGGAGTCTCAAAGTGGCTAACATTCTCCTTTCCTTTCCTCCCCCGCAACAAACACTCTGTGAGGTGAGTGGGGCTGGGAGACTTCAGAGAAGTGTGACTAGCCCAAGGTCACTCAGCAGTTGCATGTGGAGGAGCGGAGACGCGAACCCGGTTCACCAGATCACGAGACTACTGCTCTTAACCACTACGCCACACTGGTTCAATCCCTGGCATCTCCTTTAGGTAGACCTGGCAAAACTCCTTGCTGAAACTCTGGACAACTCTTCTGCCAGTCAGTGTACTCAATACTGAACTAAGAAGGACCAGTGTTCTGACTTGGTATGCATCAACTCCATATGCTATTAGCTGAACATGACTGATGAATGCATAGCAGCCAGTGCTTTAAGAAGGCACCCTTTTCTTTGATCCCATGCAGCACTGTTTCTGTTCCACTGCAGTTCGCCTTCTGCCCAAACCTTTGCTATTTTTCTCACTATCTGCCACGGCAAAATGACACAGATTACAAAATGTATGTGATTAATTACATAGCTTACTAAAGTTGCATGAATTATCTTGATCCACCCCATACGTTTCAACGGAAAGGAAAAGCAAAGCAAATGGGGAAAACGATCGATTATGCTTGTTTGTGGGCTGAATGTAGCAACATCAGTGGATGCTGATCATATTCCCTGGATCAATTTCCTTTCCAGACAGGGATGAATAAGTAAACACTGGCAACTTCCCCTCCCATTTCTATTTTCATTGGCATTCTACAACATTCCCCTAATATTAGCTATATGCATGTTCTATTGATATTTATTTCCATAAGTCAATTGATAAGCTTTTGCAGTGAAAATCAAACATCAGTAGGCATACACGTGTCTTCCAATGAAATAGTTCTGTTGTTTCCCATGCAGTTTACTGAACAGTCATTGTAAAGCTATTAGATCTTGCAATTCATTGTTAGGTCACTAGGTGTCATGTAACTATGAGCCAGAAAGGAAATTAATCTTCTTGACTTGCTAGGAAGTACAGCTGGCACTGTCTGTGTTGCAATATAGACATGTTATTGCCACCTGCCTTGGTTTTTGTTAATCAGTTGAACACCAGGATATAATGTGTGGATCTTCTTCTTCTTCTTCTTCTTCTTGCTACGTATGAAAATATATTCCATTCAGCAACTAGCTATATGCTTGGTATGAGCAACTGGGTACGACAGAATATTCTACACTCCTATACATGTAGAAAACATGCCATTTTATCAGTGTTAAAACTAGAAAGCCTTTGCCTTTACACCCAATAAAGTCATACCTTGGGTTGCGAACCCTGCGGGTTGCGCGTTTTTGGGTTGCGGACGGTGCTGAACCCGGAAGTACCGGAACAGGTTACTTCCGGGTTTCAGCACTCGTGCATGCGCAGAACCACAAAATGACATCATGCACATGTGCAGAAGTGCTAAAATGCATCACATGCGTACACAGATGTGGCGCTGCGGGTTGCGAACATGCCTCCCGCACGGATCATGGTCGCAACCCAAGGTATGACTACACTGTTTGCAGTTTCCACTGGTTTCACTCTGGAATAGCAATCATTATCTATCTTGTTCTGCAGAAGGGGATCAGGAAATTTAACCATTTAAAAAACCTGCTTCTGTTAGAGCAGAGTTCAGGGGTGCAATGTACAGTGTTTTTAACCATACCTGTTTTTTGAATATTGTTAACAAAAAAATCCGAGGGCTCCCTTGGACAAAAACAAAGACACCAACCAGGATAACTTGGAGCAAAACAGCAGCCTGTAGGCTTGGCCTTTATCGAACTGTTGCAACAGGGTGCTCCCCTCACTTGCAGGAGAGAGGAAGGACCCAGAAAAATGGTGTGCAAGGCTTTATAAAGACTTTTGAAATTGCCACCCTGTAGATCAAGACCACCCCCAGAAACATCATACATACATCACAGAAAGGAGGGGTTGAGGGAGGAGTTGTGGTGGTAACCTGAGTGTCCTGTCACCCGGCTGGTTCCCCCTTTCCCCCTCCCCATGAGTACTTTCCAGGTGACAGAGGGGAGTTTGCAGTTTCCTGCCCCCAGAGGGAAGAGCTGATTATTGTCCTTTGTTCCAGTCCGTGCTGAATCCACTCCCATATCCAAGTTCTTTGTGATCTTGATGGTCTTCTGTCTAGGACCATCAGGGTTGGCATAGCAACTGGGCAGGGCTCCTGTGTATGTGCTGGTGTGCTCAAGGGATTATGGCTGCCCTGTATCAAACCTTCCCCATTTTGTAGTCCTTCCTTCATGGAGTAAAATAAAAGTGGAACAGTGCAAATCCGATGTATGGTTGATTTTCTATGAATTTATAGAGAAAGTGTAGCGTATGTAGTGTGTGAGTGTGAGTGTGAGTGAAGTTTGTACAAACTGAATGATTGGGGGGGGGGGTTTCCTGTGACAATATTTTAGCTGTTCTTAGAATATATTTTAAGTACGCCTCCGTAGTTTCCGATCTCGGTTTCCGGATGCCTCCGTAGTCACGTTTCAGAACTCAAATGCCAGAAACCCGGAAGTAAATGTCTCCGTTTTCGAATGCACCTCAGAAGTCGAACAGGAAATGCAGCTTCCATTTTGAGTTTTCCATATTGAGGCTTCCACTTTCAGTTTTTGGTTTTCAAACGTTTTGGAACTCAAACGGACTTCCGGAACGGATTGTGTTTGGAAACTAAGGTACCACCGTATTAATAACAACAACATGATTATTATTATTTATTAATAAAGAGTGTTAGTCACTCTTTCTTGCCCAAGGCAACTCAAAGTGACTTACAACCAAGCAAATAAACAAGTAACACAAAAATCCTTTACAGACATAGTAAAAGCAAGGAAATAATAATAATGAGAAGAAGAAGAAGAAGAAGAAGAAGAAGAAGAAGAAGTTCTTGCCCTGGGCACCTTCAGGAGGAACGGTGGCATATAAATTCAGAAACAAGCAAACCTACCTGCTATGCAGCCACACATTAAACCCATTATCTTGAATGGGACAAACGTAGCCAAAGTTTATTGTAGTTCACACTACTTACGTCCGCAGCCTTGCAAACGTACATAAAAAGTTTCTTAAACAGGACAGACCTTTCCTTGCTTAGAGCAATAATAATTACCATGCATAATACACGACCAGTGTTCCCTCCTTTTGCCAAAGGCAAATTCTGACATAACTAGTTCTGTAGAGATATATTTTTAATTAACATGCAGCACAATGGAAAAGCCACATAGCCCTCTCGTTGGGATCTACATTTTAAAATGAGAGGTACTACATAGAGATCAAGCTTCACTAGGAGAGATCTCATCTGCAATAACTCTGTATAATAATAAAGGGGACTGGGCAGCTCTTCAAGGTACCGCAAAACATTGTCAGTTTGGAAAGCGATATGTATTTTGTGATCTATTTGTTCTAGATGCTCAAAAAGTGTGTGCCTCTCAGAATGCAGAGATAAATATATTCTTTTGGTGCCATAAACATTAGTGCAACTTAGGGATGGGTGAATGTGTCCATTTTCGTTTCTCTCAATTCCTCGTTTTCTAATCCTGAGTTCAGTTCTTCGCATTTCCACACCAGTTTGTGATTTGTTGTTGTTGCTGAAGAAAATATCCTAATGCAAACCAATATTTTGGTGTGAAGTTTTCCTAGTGTACATATGCATGCATGCCTAATATACATATTTGTGCAAAGCAATTCCCAGTAATATATTGTTTTGAAAACTAATATATGCACTTTCACACACCATTTGCCCTGGTATGTACTCCTTTTTTTGGTATAGATTGCTTTGCTTGAGAACTACACTACAAAATTTGGAGGGGTGCAAAGTTTGAATGCTGTTTCGGTTCATGTATGGTTTTGAAATGCGTGAATTAAGCATATTTACCTTTAAATCAGGATAGATTAAAATCAATGATTTTTTAAATGGATTTTTTTTATTTAAATTGGATTTTTAAAATAAAATGCCTTTGGATGAAAAATCTTTCTAAAGATAGTTTTCTATTTAAGTTACATTATAGTCCAAAGGCTATTCATCAGGAAATAAGGATTTGTTTAAGTTTTTCACGTGTGCTAAAACTCAGTCTAAGTTTCTTTAAAAAAATTTTTTTTAACCACATCAATTAACAAACATGGATACATATGCTATAATGCTATTTCTTTAGTTAAATAAATTGTTTACATTGTTATTAAGGAAATGATTATTTTTCTCCTACCAATAAAGTACAGCAGAAAAGTTGTCCAAATATAAGCAGTTAACTTATAAACCTTCACAATAATTTCATAATTATCTATTTCTAATAGTATAACCAAATCAGTAATTTTTGATACAACTGTAAAAACTGCTCTAAAAATTTATTATTTACAAAATGAAAACTTGGTTGTAAATATTGGTTTATTGGGTAAATATTGGGTAAATATTGGGTAAATATTGGTACAACCTGGTTGTAAATATTGAGATTATACCAGCAAGAATGAGTCTTCCTGTTAAAAAATAAATAAATCAAGTGCTACTGACTACCGTATTTATCGCTCCACAAGAAACACCTTTTTCCTCCTAAAAAGTAAGGGGAAATGTCTGTGCATCTTATGGAGCGAATGTGTGGTCCCTGGAGCCGAATCGCCCGAGCGCAGGGGCGCAAAGCGGATCATGCGGCACGGAGGAGGGAAGGCTGCAGAGGGGAGGCTGCTGGGGTTCAGGGGCGCCAGGGAAGAGCCCTCCTGTTGGAGCACTGCTGTGCCACCACTGTCTCCCTGGAGCCAGGCCAGGCCAGGCTGGACTGTGCAGTAGAAGTGGTGGTGAAGGCAGTGGCGGTGGCAGAAGTCTCTGTCAATCAGGCGGACTTTCCTCCCGTACGCGCTTCCCAGCCAGCTGCCTGCTGATGTCTCAGCTGCCTTCGCAGGGGAGAGCAGCCGCTTAGAGAGTAGGAGAGAAGGAGGGCGGATGCGCCAGGGCAAGCGCTGGCAGGGCTGAGGGTTCCCCCCACCATGGGCAATAGGGGGCACCGGCTGCCCTCCAATGTGGCCGGAGTCCCTTGCAGGGCACTTTCGGAAGCCTCTAAGATGCGTCTCTTTAACGCTCCAAAGCGGAGCAGCACCCAAACACACGTCCCCCCTATTTACTCCAGAGGAATCCAGCCACTACATAGGTGCATATTGTGGTCAGGTGCATCTTATGGGGTGAAAAATACAGTAGTGATTTAAATCGATTTGATTTTAATCAAATCCACCCTGCTATAAATGTAAATGAATTCCCATTTCTAATGCAACTTCATTATAAAATGGGGGTGGCGTCTGAAGAAAATTCCCACAGTAGTTTTAGGAAACATATCATGTCCTGTGTAAAATAGGGACATTTCACTGTTATGAAAGACAAATATGAAATGTTTCCATAGGTGGGAAGTGGGCAGGGTGGTATGTGGTATGTAAAGAGGAGGTAGCATTGGATCAGTGTAAAAAATCCTGAAAATTATCCTGTATTTGTGCTATCAGCATTTAAGACACTTTGAACTGAGCACAGCCTCTTGGTCGGTTGGTAGTAAATCCATTGATTTCTGTATATGTGTGGAGGGGGAATTGAACCTGAACAAATTTAATTCTGCAGAAATTGGGTGAATTGATCTCCATTAATCAGTAAACATCAACATTTTCTCATTAGAGAATGAGGCTCCTCTAACCTGCCAACTTCCTCACCTACTGCCACTCTGATCAATTGATCAGCTCTCGTCAAAACAGAACATCTCGAATGGAACCAGCTTGCAAAACAATACCCAGAGGGGAAAGAATATTATTTTGATTGCTAATGAAGACACAATGTTCCTTGGGGATTCCTTACAGGAATGATTTTGCTGATGAAGTGTTTAAAGGGATAGCCTCAGTCTGGAAGATTAATTGATGGATTAATTAATTATTATCAATGTTTGTTCTACTTGGTTTCAGTTATGTTATACTCAGAGTAGACCTACTGAGATCAGTGAACTTTAGATAGTTATGCCCATGAAAGTCAACGGGTCTACTCTGAGCATGGACACAATCCAGTGAGGAGCACCTGGTGTACAGTGATGCTTAAATGCCACTAAGTTCAATCATGCAACCACCCAGTGCTTTTTTTCCTTAAAAAAATGTTTAGGGGTATTCTCATGTTGACTCAAGAAAATCACTATTTTATAGTTCAAATTGGGGAAAATAAATGCAGTAAATGGACAAACGTACAAAGATTCATCCTCCCAGAAAAAAAGCACTACAACCACCTATGAACTGGATTTCAGGATAGTTTCAGTCTGTCAGTATTTTCCATTCTCATCTGTATAATGACCATTCATAATTTCATTTCATTACATGTAATTCATAGTATTATGAATTATAGTTTGCTGAAACATCTTCAGAGTGAAACTATTCATCAGCTTTCCACCAATGGGCAGTACCCCATGGGATTCACACAATGACATCAATCTGGGTTGGAGAACCTTCAGAGAGCAGGCTGGTATAATAATAATTTATTACTTATACCCCGCCCATCTGGTATCTTTGATAATGCAACTTACATTCCCAGAGGAATGTACGGAGGAACAAAACATATTTGCATATGGAGAAACATTAGCTCATTTTAAACTCCAGCCTTAATGGAGCTTTTGAAATGATAATCATGCAGAACTTTATTTACTTTAAAAATTGATAAGCCAGCTCTGCTAATTTTGCTGTGTAAAACCCCAGACCTCTGCTCCAAACTCCTGCCCTGACACCTCCACCACAAACAGCTGCCAAGAAAAGACATTGATATGGCAAAGAAATATGCCACTGACCCTTGTCCCATGGTTCCTCAAAGCCAGAGTAGCATGGAATTGGACCATGGAGAAGTGGCTTCTATGCAGTAACATGTGAATCAATTATATGTCTCCAACCAACATTTCCTGATGTCTATTTAAAATGTGGAATGAGAAGAAAGATTCTCTTAACTCTCAGACCTGCCTAGCTGAGGAGCTGACTTCACAAAATTGTGGTTCTCTATTTTTAAAAAATCATACGCAGTGAATAGGAAAGATAATGAGATGTGGACAAGAAAGAGTCATGAAACAAAGGGAACAGTAAGGAGGAATTAGGACAGGAAGAATACGTTATAAGAGAGAGAGAGAGAGAGAGAGAGAGAGAGAGAGAGAGAGAGAGATGAATAGAGTACATAATGAGTTGGGAAAATGGAAGGGACAGAGACTTGAAATATCTAGCTAAAAATAAAACTGAATGAGAATGGAAGGAATTTAGATAGGTAGACTTCTAATGCTACTGCAGCTGAAAGCATGATAATCAAATGAGAAAGTGTTTATATATGCCAATATTAAAACCACTCTAGATGAAGTCAGTATTGCCAGTGGTGGTTCTTGATGCACAAAGTGCTTTAAACAGTTTCAGATCAAACAAATAATCATAAAAGAGTTAATCTGGAGCTCTTCAATGGTCCATCATGGCTAGCAAACAAAGCCTTATTTGCATTCCATATTTGCATACCATAGTGACCATGGTTGACCATTGTCAACCACAGCAATTCTCAAAAGGGGTTCTTGGATATCATGACAGTGCTAGATAAAAACCATTATAACATAACATGAACCGTCCAACTTAAGCGGAGTACAGCACAATAAATGCTGCAGATGCTCTCTATGTCATTCATATCATCATTTCCTGGACCTGCTCAGAAGATGACCAGGAAAGATGACCTGTGTGTGAGCACATTGGGCTTTGCAGGGATTAGATTATCTGAATCAGTACATCAGAGGCCCTGAATACACCTGCAATGAATGGATTGCCTTGCCGTTTCCTGCTTCTCATACTGATCTCCCCAGCAAGTACTGTATTTTTCCGTGTATAAGATGAGGGTTTTTTCTTAGAAAATTAGCTTTAAAATTTGCCCTCGTCTTATACATGGATGGGACGCGGGTGGCGCTGTGGGTTAAACCACAGAGCCTAGGACTTGCCAATCAGAAGGTCGCGGTTCGAATCCCCGTGACGGGGTGAGCTCCCGTTGCTCGGTCCAAACTCTTGCCAACCTATAAGTTCGAAATCACATCAAAGTGCAAGTAGATAAATAGGTACCGCTCCGGCGGGAAGGTAAACGGCATTTCCGTGTGCTGCTCTGGTTCGCCAGGAGTGGCTTAGTCATGCTGGCCACATGACCCGGAAGCTGTACGCCGGCTCCCTCGGCCAATAAAGCGAGATGAGCGCTGCAACCCCAGAGTCGGTCACGACTGGACCTAATGGTCAGGGGTCCCTTTACCTTAACCTTATACATGGATAGTACAGAGGGACGTTGCACAACTGATTGCAGCTGTGAGCAGGAGATTTTCTGCGGCGATAGGGCTGGTGATTGGTGGCTGTGTGAAGGACTGAATGTGATTGGCTGCCTCTCTGGCAATAGCACAGTTAATTGGTTGCTGCGGGTCTTTGGTGATGCATGCGATCATCAGCGGTGGGTGCGCAATTTTCTGCAATTCCACCCCCAAGAAAGCTCAACAACTCTGGGCTATCTCCCCCAATTTTCTTAAATTGGAGTCCCCCAACATAGGGGGCGTCTTATACATGAGGGCGTCTTATAGACGGAAAACTATGGTATGTAGAATCACATATTTAAAACCCAGCCAAGCTCACCCCCTTCTCAAAAGAAGAGCTATTGTGGAGCTTTAGGTCACTACTTATATCAAAGTATATCAGAAGAGAGTTATGTTTTTCATGCACAAGACAGTTTCCTCTTTTTAAAAAGTCAAACAACAACTGCTACAAAAAGGAGAGGCTAATGTTTTATGCATCTTCTGGAGATAAGTCAAGGTCATCTTCTTCAAGAGTTGAGGAGCTGAAAAAGACTTGGCTCTGGGGTAGGCAGAAATTCCTCGCTTCCAGTTTAGCTAAGCAGGCTCTTCTGACTCATCCTTCTGTTCGCCTGTACCCAACAAAGGAAAGGGAGAATTATTTTAATTGCATGGTTCTTGTAATGATGATGTTACTATTTAGCATCTATATTGTGCCTTTCCTCAGCATCCAAATCCCTACACCACTTAGAGGCTTGTGGTTGCCTATATATATATATATATAT